>CAJQZJ010031164.1:0-10820 GCA_907164525.1 Lophiomys imhausi
AAAAAAAAAAGGTAATTGTCCCAGAGTTACGATTAGGGCAGGACTCTGTTCTTATCTTTCCAGGAGATTTAAAGCATCCATTCAAGGAATCCAGGGACAACTGGACAACGGAAACCTCAGCAGAAAACAGATCAGACACCAAAGAAGACGAGTGGCCCAGATGATCCAGCCTTGCAGACTTCTTCAATAGCAGTTTCCTCAAAAGTCTACAACCACAACAACTCAAAATCGCTAACATCATTCAGCTCCACAGACTACTCCAGCCAGATCTTCAGTAAAGCTCTGAAGATCAGCTTCTGTCTATGAACTTCTTAGGACATCTAAATAGCTAAGCACAAAAGGACTGAACATCAAATGATTCTATTAACATTTTTAACCATTTTTCCATTCTTATTTGGACCCCAAACAGGTTTACTACATCCCAAATCAGCAGGAAGTCATTTTAAGAGAACAACGTCCCATCCCCAGAAGGTGGGGAGGGTGTTCTTCCCCTTTGGTTATTTGATAGATAATAGAAAATTTTGTTATTTAGGGGAAAAGACTACAAGCTGTTAAATGGTCTTGTTAAATGGGTTTTGGAGGTTAGACCCAGGGACTTCTCTCTTTTGCTTTTCTGTATCCTCCTTTCTCTCCTATATAGGAGTGAACAGACTTGAGAAAAATGGGACATAGACATAGTATAGGAAAGATCAAAAAAAGGACAGATTATTGAATATAGCCTTATACTTTTGTATACTGATACAAAATTAATATTATATTTGGCTAAATTGGTATTGATCATTGTATATTAATGCAAAATTAAGATTGTATAGGGCTACATCGGTATTGATCTTTGTATATTGGTACAAAATTAAGATTATATTTGGCCACAATGGTATTGACCCTTGTATATTAATGTAAAATTAAGATTGTATTGGTCTACATCGGTATTGATCTTTGTATATTGATACAAAATTAAGGGTAATGCTTCTTAAAGGTATTGTTCGTAGTAATACTTAAAAATGAAATGTCAAGTTTTGACCTCTCGCTACCAACCGACATAAACTGTTTAGGATAATTAAGAAACGGAAACTAATAGTCATGAAAACGTGTCATTTTGTTAGTTACTATGACAGTCTATCACAGTTATTTTCTAAGCTACTCAGAAATCAAGTTGCTAAGAGACAAGCAATATTTGCTGATCTAAATATAAAAGATAGATAGGGCATCTTCAAAAACCTCAAGAGATCTGCAGAATATGGCATTCAAAGATGTTTTCTTAACTTAAGATTTTTTTATATTGAGACATGTCAGCTCCTGACAGCACCCCCTATTCTACTCCAAGTAGAAGATGAGCATCGAAGAATCTCCAGTGGGAGATGATTGAATTGGTGGTAAGCCATTCTCTTGGCAAGAAAAACCCCTTGCTTCAACTGTAGACAGACTTCTGTCCAAAAAGGACAAAACTTGGAAGCAGATAAGTCGACAGCCTAGCTCTGCCAAGACAGGGTAGGTAAGTCCTTCATAATTCCTGCTCTACAACCAAAGTCTGTCAGAGAAATGGGGCCAAATGGCTGAAGATTGATGCTGTAATGTATGGAGAGAAAATGGGAACTGTCCAGGCAGCCACTGGTATGTCATTTTTTAGTTTTGGAAGCTGCAGGCCCTGCACTTCCTATATAATCAGATATATTTATCCCTCTCAGGTCTCTGAGGTGGTTGAAGGATAGCTAGAGTCTCATAGTTAAATTTTGAGTTGTTTAGGAATCAAGAGGGTGTTCTGGATCTAAGAAGATATTTTTAAAATTATGAGGCAAGTTAGTATGAAAGCTGAGCTAGATATAGAACTTTAAACTCATGGAGATGGTTAGAAGGTAGAATGTTAAAGTCAGGTGCCAAATACATATGGACTGGACATTGGGAATGTATGCTAAGCCATATAACTCTTATAATTGTGGCCTATTTATTTCTGTTGTTTTGTATTGTATTTAGAGTTATAAGAAAAAGAACCATTTTTTGAACTGAAAGGGAGAGCTGTTGGGGGGAAAAAAGAAATACCTTAAACTAAAAAAAAAAAAAGGAAGGGAAGAGGATGGTGGGGCTGAGGGGGAGGAGGGTGGAAGGGTGGGACTGGAGGGGGGAGTAGGGAGGGGATTGTGATTGAGATGTAACTTGAAGAAATAAAAAATAAATTATTATTTTAAAAAAAAGGGTGAAGGGTTAGAAGGTAGAAGGGTGGGGCTGGAATGGGGATGAGGGAGGGGACTATGATTGCGATGTAATTTGAAGAAATAAATAAATGTTAAAAAATAAGAAAATTTCTCTCTAATCATCATCTTCTGAACATGTGCCTCCCCCCATTCCTGAACTTTCACCCTCAGGACTACATAGGTATGATTTCTCTCTTTCCCTGCCCCCACATCCCCTGGGCCACCAGTGCTTGGCCAAAGAGCCTGCTTGCCTGAGCTAAGAGCTGTTCCCCAAGCTGCACTCTACCTTCCCTGCCCTGCCAAGGTGACAAGGCCTCAATCCCCAAGGGCATCCAGCTCCATCCTTTGGATCCTGCACCACCTCGGGTCTCCCTGTACCCCAGCACCTAGGGTAGAACTCCACTAGCATCCCCCCAGCACTGCCCTGTCCTGCTCAATGGCCCTGGGACCCTCCAAGCTGCTATGAGCTGGGAGTGGTCTCTCCAATAGTAATCTTCCTTACCTTCACCTCCCTCCATTCCTGCCCTCTCACTCTCAGGGCTACATAGGACCACATAGGACTACATAGAACTACACAGGATTACATAGGACTACACAGGATTATACAGGACTACATAGCCTGGGCAGAGCTACAGCTCAACAAGATTATAAGGCCTCCAAACCAACGCCCCTTCCAACTTGACACCAAGTTCTGAGGCCCCAGGAGAAAACAACTAAGGAACAGTAGATGGCAAAATGCCAGTGAAAGAACAGAACTGACAAAAGTCAGGGAAATATGGCTCCAATAAAACTCAACCATACTAATACAATAAGCCCTGACCATCCCACCATGGCTGTAATACAAGAATATGATGAGAAATCTATACTTACAAAAAATGATAGAAGCCTTAAAAGAAGAAAATAAATCCCTTAAAGTATCTCAAGAAGCCACAATCCTACAGATAAAAGCAATGGAGTATTCCATTAAAGACTTCCAAGTCAAACAAGAATGGCAAAGAGAGAAAGCTATGATGGAACTCCAGCAAAGAAAACTAAATTGGAACAGGAAATATATAAAACAGTTCAAGACCTGAAATTAGAAGTGGAAACAATAAGGAAAACACAAGCAGAGACAATCCTGGAGGTGGAAAACCAAAGAAAGAGAGCAGGAACTACAGACATGAGTGTCATCAATAGGATAAAAGAGATGGAAGACCAAATCACAGGCATAGAAGACTCAATTGAAGAAACTAATACAACCAAAGAGAATGAGGAATCTAAAAACGTCCTCACTCATAACATCCAAGAAATCAAGGACTCAATGAAAATACAGAACCTAAGAATTATAGGCATGGATGAAAGAGAAGACTCCAGACTCCAAGGACCAGGAAATATTTTCAACAAAATCATAGAAGAAAATTTCTCAAACCTAAAGAAAGAGATCCTGGTAAAAATCCAAGAAGCATACAGAACCCCGAACAGAATGGACCAGAAGGGAAATTACTCCCACCACATAAAAGTTGAAACCCCAAATATACAGAACAAAGAAAAATATTAAAAACTTTGAGACAAAGTCCAAGTAACATACAATGGCAGACTCATGAGAATTACACCCGACTTTTCATCAGAAGCTTTAAAAGCCAGAAGGGCATGGTCAGCTGTGCTACAAGCCCCAAGAGACCACAGGTTCCAGCCCAGATTACTGTACCCAAGAAAACTTTCAATTACCATAGATGGAAAAAACAAGATATTCCACAATAAAACCTGTTGGGGTAGTGTTAAGCATTCTAAATGTTAATTAATTGGTCCTGCTTGCTGTCTGTTACTTACATTGAATCTGATTGGTTAAATAAAATGCCGAGGCCTGAGATTGGGCAAAGACAGAGAAAGGTGGGACTTCCTGGGATTAGAGCAGGAAGCCTGTGCTTTAGAAAGAGGATTAATTCATTCCAGCCAGGAGCAGCAGGAAGGAGGCACACACCATGGGTTAGAAAAAGGAACCTCATTCCACATGGCCAGGAACATGGGCATATCGTGGAGAATGGCAGTCCAAAGGGACGTATGTACATATGGGGTCATATTTGGGTAATAGAATTAAGAGCTAGCTTAGATGGGCTAGGATTGCACAATTCAGGCCAAGGCTTGTTAAAATCCACATGTGTCTGTGTACTCATTTGTAATGGCTGCTTAAAGATTAACAACTGCCGAACCAATTAACAATAATATAAATGTGGGTAAATAATTTAATTTTTTTTTTTTTTTACAAAAACCAAATTCAAACAATATCTACCCACAAATCCAGCTCTACAGAAGATCCTAGAAGGAAAATTCCAGCTAGGATCACTAATATTCCTCAACATCAATGGACTCAACTCATGAATAAAAAGACATAGGCTACAGAATGGATCCATGAACAATACCCATAATTTTGCTGCATATAAGAAATGCACCTCACCAGCAAAGATAGTCTCTACCTCATAGTAAAGGGTTGGGAAAAGGTTTTCCATTTCAAAAGGTCCTAGGAAGCAAGCTGGAGTAGCCATCCTAATATCCAATAAAATAGACTTTCAACCTAAATTAATCAAAAAAGATAGGGAAGGACACTACACACTTGTCCAAGGAAGAATTCATCAAGATGACATCTCAATATTGAATATCTATTCCCCAAAACCAAGGGCACCCACATTTGTAAAAGAGTCACTACTAAAGCTTAAACCACACATCGATCCACACACACTAATAGTGGGAGACTTCAACACCCCACTCACACCAATGGACAGGTCATCGAGACAGATGCCAAACAAAGAAATAATAAGACTAACAGAGGTCATGAATCAAATGGACCTAACAGATATCTATAGAACATTTCACCCAAATTCAAAAGATATACCTTCTTCTTAGCACCACATGGAACCTTCTCCAAAACTGACCATATACTCTGTCACAAAGCAAGCCTCAACAGATACAAGAAAATTGAAATAGACCCTTGTATTTTATAGGATCATCATGGATTAAAGCTGGACTTCAACAACAATAGAAATACCAAAATGCCTACACATTCATGGATATTAAAAAACTCTCTACTCGACTATTGGATCAGGGAAGAAATAAAGAAGGAAATCAAAGATTTCCTAAAACTCAGTGAAAATGAAGCAACATACCCAAACGTATGGGGCACACTGAAAGCAGTGCTACGTGGAAAGTTCATAGCACTAAGGGCCTTCAAAAAGAAAACTGTGACAGCTCATATTATCAACTTAACAGATGAACTGGAAGAGCTTGAAAAAAGAAACAAACACTCCGCAGAGGAGCAGACGGCAGGAAATAATCAAACATAGGGCTGCAATCAACAACTTAGAAACAAAAAGAACAATACAAATTAATTGACAAAACCAAGAGTTGGTTCTTTGAGAAAATCAACAAAATAGACAAGCCCTTAGCCAAACTAACTAAAAGGCAGAGAGAAAATAGCCAAATCAACAAAATCAGAAAGGAAAAGGGAGAAATAAAGACAGACATTGAGAAAATCCAAAAAATCTTTAGGTCTTACTTCAAAACCCTGTATTCAACAAAATTTGCAAACCTAAATGAAATGGACAACTTTTTTGATAGATTCCACCTACAAAAGCTGGATCAAGATCACACTAACAACTTAAACAGTTCTATAATCCCTAAGGAAATGGAAAGAGTCATTAAAATCTCCCAACCAAAAAAAGCCCAGGGCCAGATAGTTTCAGCACAGAATTCTACCAGACCTTCAAAGAAGAGCTAATACCAATACTCTTCAAACTCTTCCACAAACTAGAAAGAGAAGGAACACTGCCAAACTCATTCTATGAGACCACAGTCACCCTGATACCTAAATGACACAAAGACTCAACAAAGAAAGAGAATTTCAGAACAATTTCCCTCATGAACATAGATGCTAAAATACCAAACAAAATACTTGCAAACAAAATCCAAGAACACATCAAAAGTATCATACACCATGATCAAGTAGGCTTCATCCAGGAATGGAGGGCTGGTTCAACATATGAAAATCCATTTATGTAATTCACCATATAAACAAGCTGAAAGGAAAAAAATACACATGATCATCCCATTAGATGCAGACAAAGCATTTGACAAAATCCAACACACCTTAATACTAAAAGTCTTGGAGACAACTGGCATACAAGGACCATACCTAGAAATAATAAAGGAGATATACAGCAAACCAGTAGCCAACATCAAATTAAATGGAGAGAAATTTAAAGCATTTCCCCTAAAATCAGGGGCAAGGCAAGGATGCCCACTATCCCCATACTTCTTCAACATAGTACTTGAAGTTCTAGCCAGAGCAATAAGACAACTAAAGGAAATCAAGTGGATACAAATTGGAAATGAAGAAATTAAATTATCCCTATTCAGAGACAATATGATAGTATACATAAGTGACCCCAAAAATTCCACCAGAGAACTCCTACAGCTGATAGACTCATTTAGCAAGGTGGTTGTATACAAAATTAACTCAAAAAAATCTGTAGCCCTTCTTTACATAAAAGATAAATGGGCTGAGAAAGAATTTAGGGAAACAACATCCTTCATAATAGCCAAAGATAATATAAAATACCTGTGAGTAACTCTAACCAAGCAAGTGAAAGACCTGTACAACAAGAACTTCAAGCCCTTGAAGAAAGAAATTGAATAACATATCAGAATATGGAAAGATCTCCCATGTCTGTGGATAGGTAGGATCAGCATAATAAAAATGGCCATCCTACCAAAAGCAATTCCCATCAAAATACCCACACAATTCTTTACAGACCTCGAAAGAATAACTCTCCACTTCATATGGAAAAACAAAAAACCCAGAATAGCTAAATCAACCCTGTACAAGAAAACAACATCTGTGGGTATATCCACCCCTGATTTAAAGATATATTACAGAGCAATAGTAATAAAGACAGCATGGTACTGGTATAGAAACAGACAAGTTAATCAATGGAATTGAATTGAAGACCCAAATATAAACCCACATGCCTATGGTCACTTAATTTTTGACCAAGAAGCCAAATGGTTTGACCAAACCATACAATGGAAAAAGGACAGCATCTTCAACAAATGGTGATGGTACAACTAGATGTCAACTTGTAAAAGAATTCAAATAGACCCATGTTTATCACCTTGCACCAAACTTAAGCCCAAGTGGATCAAAGACTATAGCATAAAACCAGACACACTAAATCTAATTGAAGATATATTGGGGGAAAACCTGAACTTATTGGCAAAGGTGACAACTTCTTGAACAGAACACAAATAGCTCAGGCCCTAAGGCCAACAATCAATAAATGGGACCTCATGAAACTGAAAAGCTTCTGTAAGGCAAAGGGCACTGTCATTCAAACAAAACGGCAGCCTACAGATTGGGAAAAGATCTTCACCAACCCCACATCTGACAGAGGACTGTTTTCCTCCAAAATCTATAAAGAACTATATATCCAAAATCTATAAAGAACTCAAGAAATTAAACACCACCAAACCAAGTAACCCAATCAAAAAATGGGAAACAGATCTAAACAGAGAATTCACAAAAGAGGAATCTAAAATGGTCAAGAGACACTTGAAGAAATGCTGAACATCCTTAATCATCAGAGAAATGCAACTAAAGAGGACTCTGAGATTCCATCTCACACCTGTCAGAATGGCTAAGATCGTATGCTAGTAAGGCTGTGGAGAAAGGGGAACACTCCCACACTGCTGGTGGAAGAGCAAACTTGTATAACCACCATGGAAATCAGTCTGGTGATATCTTAGAAAACTTGGAATAGCTCTACCTCAAGACCCAGCCATACCACTCCTGGGCATATATCCAAAAGATTCCTCACCGATCCACAAGGACATCTCCTCAACTATGTCCATAGCAGCATTATTTGTAGTAGCTAGAAACTGAAAAAAAAAAAAAACCAGATGTCCTTCTACCAAAGAATGGATTAAAAAAAAAAAAAAAAAAAACTGTGGTACATTTACACAATGGAATGCTACTCAGCTATTAGAAATAAGGAAATTATGCAATTTGCAACCAAATGGATGGAACTAGAAAAGCTCATCATGAGTGAGCTAACTCAGGCTCAGAAAGATACACATGGCATATATTCACTTATAATTGGACTTTAGCCATTGTAGTATAGGATAACCATCCTACAATCAATAGACCCAAAAGAGCAGGAACAGGGACTTGGTTACATGTCAGTGGGACACCCCACCCTAGTAGAACTGCCATGTATGGATCCGGTGCAAGAGGAAGCTCTTAGACCTCATGTGACTAAAGAACTGGCTGATACATGGAGAACCCCACACTGAAGGGACGGGATGGGTGGGAGAGGGAGAGGCAATAGAGGGGCCAGGAGGAGATAGAGGGAAGGGTGGCAATGGAGACATAACAAAGTAATAAATAAATGTTTAAAAAAATAAATTCTTGTATTGCTATTTTCCAAGGGTCTTTACTTTTATTATTATAGCAATATATGTTAAGATGACATTTCTGGCTGGCTTTACCTAATCAGTAACTCAAGAATAATGTTTAAGAACAAATATATATGTATATGTATATATGTAACAATGATTAACAAAATAGTGGCCAAGAATTTGAAAAAGGGCAAGGAGAGGTATCTGAGAGTTTGCAGGGAGAAAAGGGAAGAGACATGTGTGATTATATTACAATCTCATAAAATAAAAGAAATAGCTACAGATAATTTTTAAAAGAAAAAGTTTATTAGACAACTGCAAATGGATTATAAATTTTTCTTTGAAAGCCTCATAGTTGTAAGATGTTTGCAGAAACTATAAATGTATTGGATTATGTATTATAAATATAAAATCATGTAGCAGTATATGGTTATTAAATATCTGAGTCATTTTCAAGTTGAAGACTAAATTGTGTCCATTTGTTCCCTAACCATTTTAATGGTGTTATTATTGGAGGATGCTATGATAAGTTAGAACTATATTATTCTGACTAGGGAGAGATTTCTGATTACCTTACTTATGAGGTGGTCCACTATAAATATTCTGAAGATAAAACAGCTGCTTACAAATATCATCAGAAAAACATGGTTTGTCTCCACTGATTGAAAAAACACTATGTGAGGAAATGCATACAATCAAACATTGCATACATTTTTAATGTATGGTAATCTGTAGGGGCAAAAGGCAAAATAGTAAACAAGGTGAGATAGTGTCCTTTCCTTCACACAATGTCAGAGATGAAGCAGATGCATCCCCATACAAAAGCAAGAAAATCGAACATTAGTGACGGTGTTAAAGCCTTTGGAGGAAAAAAGAGAAAGCAGGATTTGCTCCTAACATTACCACTTAGTATAAGCAAGTAGATGAATGCTGAATTAAGTTTCTCATACTAGACATTTTTATTACCAACAATTTATTTCCCATCGTCTTGTTTGCCTTGTAGTTTAATATTTGGTAATTTAATATGTTTTCCTGTTGAATGCTCATTTTAATTCAGCTTGGGAAAATTACCATATCTGTGGATATATACAAATAGAGTTGTATTATGAAGAAACATGTTTCTGAAAACTCCAAAATGTGTTCACATAGGAACATTAATATAAAAGCATTCAAAATTGTTTACTTTCTGGGCTACCACTAGATATTGTTTAAATTCTAACATATGATTCTTAGTATTTGAACTAGTAGCCAACCATTATATAAGGAAGGGAAGGAATGTTTTAGTTGATGCAGCTATAAGATGTGAAAGGCTAATTTTTAAGATGAAGTAAAATCACTACTTATTATAAAATGAGAGGAAGAAAGTATACGACAGAAGCCAAAATGGTCAAGAACGCTGGCCGTGCACTGAGGTAGAAGATTCCCGTGAAAGTAGTTTCATGCTCAATTAAGCTGGCAGGACCTGAAAGGGGATTATTTACATGCCTTTTAAAAATTATGCATTGATAACAAAAATATACCATTCTGAAATTAGATTTTGTAGATCTCAGGTTTTCTTCAAAATTGACCTTCTCTTAACCCAAAAGAGATTGTTTTTAGGCTTTTGCATACTTTGAAAATCTGAATGTCTCTATTGAAAAGCCAGAATTTTTTCCCATGGTAATGTGACCAAAGCCTTTAAAATGACTTCACTCAAATGAGAAGTCATTTTCTTCACATTTGAGTCACTATGGCTATAATGTTTTTTTTAATAATTTATTTTTTATTTCTTCAAGTTACATCTCAATCACAATCCCCTCCCTACTCCCCGCTCCAGTCCCACCTTTCCACCCTCCTCCCCCTCAACCCCCCTATCCTCTTCCCTTTTTCTTTTTTTTTTTTTTTTTAGTTTAAAGTATTTCTTTTTCCCCCCAACAGCTCTCCCTTTCAGTCCAACAAATGGTTCTTTTTCTTATAACTATAAATACAATACAAAACAACAGAAATAAATAGGCCACAATTATAAGAGTTATATGGCTTAGCATACATTCCCAATGTCCAGTCCATATGTATTTGGCACCTGACTTTAACATTCTACTATCTAACCATCTCCATGAGTTTAAAGTTCTATATCTAACTCAGCTTTCATACTAACTTGCCTCATAATTTTAAAAATATCTTCTTAGATCCAGAACACCCTCTTGATTCCTAAACAATTCAAAATTT
>CAJQZJ010031168.1:0-20710 GCA_907164525.1 Lophiomys imhausi
CTGTACTTAGCCTTCCCTGTAGAACCATGTGAAATAATTTTCAATGTTTATAATTGTAGTTACCTAGAGTAAGTTTATTTAAAAATCATTATAATGAATTAAGATAGATATGTAATTGTAAATATGAACTGAGTGCCAATGGAAAGGTAAAAAGTTCTGAACCATGTTAGTCAAATTAAAATTACTTTCATGCACTTTACTATATTTTAGAGTTATATATTTGTTGTACTGAAAAGTTCTGAAAATTAAAAAGTCATTTTTTTTTTGTTTTTTGTTTTAATGCCAAGGATCAACTTTTGATTTAGGCTCACATCAGCTGATAGCTTTAACTTTATTACAATATAAAATAATTAAAGTTATGATTTATTACATTCTGTCATTCTTTCTAGAGAAGAATAATCTTCTTCAGTATTAAAGTAGCTTTCAGGAAAATCAATCAATTATAGATATGTCATAAGACTCTCTTCTGATGTTAATAAAGTATTTTATAATAACAAATTTTAATGTGATACAGTTGTAGACAATGAAACAATATAGTAAGTTGCTTAAAGAAGAGCTATATTGATGGAAATTTTGATATGATAATTTTGTAAAATTATGGACTTTTGTAAATGATAAGTATTTCAACACAAAAATACATATTTTTGTGGGTCTGATTTATTTTTGGTTGTGAGCCTAGCCTTTAACGGCTGAGCCATCTCTCCAGCCCGTGGGTCTGATTTATAAAGTAAATTAGCAAGCATTAGAAATACCCTCCTTTGAACTCATTTATATATGATTTGTGGAGACAAAATGATTCTCTGTGTTGAGTATTATCTTACAGATAATACAATATCTTCATTTATGTGTCACTTCAGATGTACTTACATAAGAATAATATTACAAATAAGAAGAAGATAAAATATTTAAAATAGCAAATAACATTGCCTTAGTATTTTTCATATAACTCCAATAATTTTTGTACAATATTTGATTGTAGTTTTGTTTTTTAATTTGAGGAAAAATCAGTCTCTTAGCTTTTTAAAGAATACCAAACTTCATTTCAAGTAAGGATACTTTTTTGGGTATTCAATATAGTGAATATATCTATGAACTCTTTCAAGTCAACCAGAATCCATTGTCTCTATATTATTAATGCAAATGAAAGAATGACATTTCCAGAATTGAAATATTTACCAACATGATTGAGCATTGACTTACTTTAGGGCCTTCATATTCAGTTTGGTAAGTGAACAAAGCATGTCTTAAAAATGTGGAAATAGGAGCATCAAAATTATTCAGAATTCTGGTAATTGTTATTTTAATTTTTGTATCCATGTAAGTATTCTCTTCATAGATATGCTTGATGATGTCTAGTTTGATGTCTAACATTAAGTTACTTTGATCATTGAAAACTTTAGAGAAAGTCATTTGATCCTTGATTAAAAAATAATGAAAGGAACTAAATTTATAAAATATTATAAACATAGAAGTCAAAAGAAAAAACAAAAATGTAAATTTTTATTCCTATACCATTTGAAATACAATCATATCTATAAATAGAACAAACTATTAACACAGGGAATCTTACAACCGTTCGTAACTCTGATTCCAGGGGATGCTGTGGCCTATTCTTGCCTCTACAGGCTCCAGGCATGTAAGTGCTTCACAGATTTATATGTGGACAAAACACCCACAAACATAAAATAAATTAAGTATTAATTTATTTTCAATCATCTGTTGTTTGCTTTAATAAGATCAGGCAGCACAAAATCTGAAACGATATATAACAGTATCTAACTTACTAAAATAAAAGTTTTGTTTTATAAGAAAAATATGCCTAATATTGACCCAAATATAAATCTCCTCCTCTTTATAAACCTTTAAAAATTTGCTTAGTATGATACTCTTTTGATATTGTATTGTTTATAGATATTTCTATAGTATGATTATTTCTGTACAGTTCACTAAGTTATTTTTTATCTTAGTTCTCCTCTATATTTGAATGGCACAAATGACATCCATGTCCTCAGAGAGTCATCCAACAGGATGATGAGTTTTTAAAAAGTCAGTTAGATTGTTAGATTACTTATAAGGATAGGCCAGTGAGTTATTTTACTACCATGTGGTACTGAATTAGATTTCTAAAGTACAACCATTACAGTCTATCACTTTTTCAGGCCTTCTAAGTGCCACTGATATCATTTTGGCAATTTCAATCACTACAGTTTGCATGGGCTTTTGGAATTATTGATGTCTATTACACAGTAATCTGTCAATGAAAAAATGTCATTTTGGTGTAGCACCCAGTTTGTATAGATATTAAAGGAAATGAAATAGGATATCAAATAGTTTAAAAGGCTTTATAAAGTCATTCAGGAGTATCAATAGTTTCATGACTATAATTTATCACTGAACAAGCATAAGCAGAAAATCAAAATTTTTAAGTAATGAGTGTCAAACAGGTTTGCATAAAACTAAGGTGTTACACATCTGTAAGTTTTTTTAGTTTGTTTATAAAATGTAAAGAAATGATCTCTTGTTGAGATCCAAATATTCTAAGTTTCATCCAAAAATTTAATTCAATAGGATGTGTTTAGTCCTACATATTTTTTAATGAAAATATCACATGGACAAGGCCAAATTATTTGATTTTTTTATGGTAGATGAAAATTTAGCTGTGAATTCACATCAGGATTTAATAGAAGAGTTGCCAGAGCCAATAAGGAGAGTATGAAAGTGATTAAGAAATGCAATTATGCTTACATAGTTCCAAGAATATTATTGTCTTAAAATTGTAGTTTGTTTTGGACAATGCACACATACTTATAAACTAAAATATATTCCACATATAGCTCTACTGGTTTTTTGAAGTCCTCAAATTGCTAAAATCAGAAAATTAAATATATGTTATCCTTTCTTATACTTGGCTATATTTTGTTTTAATAATCAATAACTTTAAAAAAATTAAACAAATTTTAGGTTATCTCTTTATTTTATGTATTTGGACATTTTGTTTTCATATATATCTGTGCACCACTCACATGCCTGGTACCTGCAAAAACCAGAAGAGAGCATCAGATTCTCTGGAACTGGAGTTACAAATAGTTTTTGAACTGCCATTTGGGTTGCTGGGAATTGATCATGAGTCCTCTGGAAGAGCAACAAGTGTTCTCATTCACTGAGGCACTTCTCCAGGATTGTAAAGAAGACAATATTTCAACTGGTTGCTTTATTTCTTTTATTTCTTTTCTCTCTTTTTTCTTTCCTTTCTTTCTTCCTTTTTTTTCTCCCAATATAAAGATGGACTTCGAGGGATCCCTTAGCCTTTAATGTGCTCAATTTTCAAGGTGTCCAGTTAGAAAAAAAAATGTCCTCTTAAGTCACCATGACTGTCCTCTAACTAATGAACTGGGGATATGTGACTGTAGCTAGCCTGTTGAGGCTGCTGCCCTAAAAGCTCCACTTATAATTTTACTGAGATGAATTAAGAAAAGAGACTTTGGAGTCACTCTCAACAGGTTGATTTCTACATCCATAGAAAATACTGAGTGAGCTGTTGCAGCTGCTGGAATCTTTTTTTATTCTAAGGGACTTTTCTTATCTTTCTTTTTTCTTATCTATCTTATCTTCCCTTTATCTGATCAGACAGAGAAATTAGTTTTGGACTTTATGGGGCCTCTAAAGTCTAAACTTCTGCAAATTCTTCCTGATCAGTGCACCTTATAGTTTGTCCTTTTTGCTTGCTATTTGGGAGGGTCCTTAAGGTTTGGTTTCTCAGAAAACTGATTTGAATTTCTTCTCTTTGTCAGGTAGGAAGTTAAAATCTTTGTTTTAGGGGGCTCAGCCATGGTAAACTGTAGCATTTTATAACTATCTGGACATCTGACAAAGGGATAGGGAATGAGTGAATCTTAATGTAGCTTTGTGTTTGTATCTAGCAGAGTGGGGATAGAAACTACACATGGATTTCTCTTGTAATTTGTGTAAACATAGAGCATATGAAGTCTACAATACCTTGGTGTCCCCTGAGGAGATTTCTGACTAGTTTTTTTGTAACCATGAAATAATTTATCTGAAACTACATCCTAAATTAATATAATCAATTCTGATTCTAAAACAGCAAGGTGAAAAATTCTGTCTACCATTGTAATTCCTTCAAATGATAGAGTAACAAACTGACCATTTCATGTTTAATTTAATTAAATTTATAGTACAGTTGCATTCTTATTCTTGGAGTGTCTAATTTGAAACATATATATACATATATAAAGACTTGTATTTTGGTTTTGTCAATATGTAGGATCTGTTGTGCCTGTAATTTTGCTTGTTTATTTTGTTTTTCTCATGTTCTGCTGCTAACTGTTGAAACTCTTGTATTAAAGGTCATTATTTTTGTAAAGTCTACCTGAATTGCAGAAATTTAAGAATCAGCAATGGAATTTGGGGTCGATAAAAGATCTGGTTATTTCAAGCTGAGCTTTATAGATCTGCTTAGAGGCTTGGAATTATATCTTCAGGTTTAACCATGTGAGTAAGTGATCTGCTTCATTCTATCAAAAACATAGTTTGGATTTCATTCACTTTTGTAATATATTTGTTAATTAATATGTTAATGTTAATTAACATAGTTTGGATTTTATTCACTTTTGTAATATATTTGTTAATAATATGTTAAAAAGTATGTTTTCATAATTTCTAATGCATAAAGAAACAATATGTAGAGTCAGGCCTGTTGGTGCCTTTAATTTCAGCACTTGGGAGGCAGAGGCAAGCAGGTCTCTATGAGTAACAGGCCAGCCCAGTCTACAGAGCAAGTCCAGGACAGGCAGGGCTCTGCTACACAGAGAAACTATATCTAGAACATCCACTACCCCCACCAAAAAAGAAAGAAAGAAAGAAACAGTGTTTAATTACTTTCTTCTTGGTTCTCTGTTAAAAGAAAAATTAATAAATTTTAATTATCATGTGAAATCTCATATGCAGAAGTTAGAAAAAAAAATTAAGCTGTTTTCTTTTAATGTTTTTTTAAATTTTCTTACCTCAATGCGTATAAAATTTAAAAGGTAAGTATTAGTTAAGTACAAATTTTAAGCTATGCTTTAATGGAAAAAAATAAAGAATCATTTTAGGTTATTATTTCTAAATTTACTATTTTATAAAACATGTTTCAACATACAATTTTCCTTAAATTTTTTTTGTGAGTTCAAATGTTAACTCTGTGAAGTCAAATGAATTCTCTGTATCTAAAATTATGGTTGCTGGAGGACAGAGACACTTTTTCTTTTTAAAAAATATTTATTTATTACTTCAGAATACATCTCCATTGATGTGTCCTCTTTCCACCCCTCACAGTCCTGCCCTCCCACCCTCTACCCCCTATCCCTTCCATCTCATTCCTCTGGAGTGGAGTGGAGTGTCCCTACATAACAGTCCCCCACCCCAGTTCAGTAGTCATATGAGGGGCAAAAGCCTCCTCATACACTGGAGGCCTACAAGGCAGCACCACTAGGGCAAATTGTCTCATTGACAGGAAAAAAAAGTCTATGTTCATGTTCCCTTTGGTGCATTGGCTGTAGTATAGTTATCCTGTACTATATGGCTAAAATCCGACTATAAGTGAATAGATGTCATGTGCATCCTTCTGGGTCTGGGTTAGCTCATTCAGAATGAGCTTTTCTAGTTCCATCCATTTGGCTGCAAATTGCATAATTTCCTTGTTTCTGATAGCTGAGTAGTATTCCATTGTGTAGATGTACCACAGTTTTTTAATCCATTCTTCGGTTGAGGGACATCTGGGTTATTTCCAGTTTCTAGCTATTACAAATAAGGCTGCTATGAACATAGACGAGGAAACTTCTTTGTGATTTGGTGAGGAATCATTTGGATGTATACCCAGAAAGAGACACCTTTTCATTGAAGATGGACCCACTGGAAAGTTGCCCAAACTCCTATGCTTCTGTAAGCCACTCTAAGGAAACTCAAAAGATAATTGGTTTTTTTTGTTGTTGTTGTTGTTGTTGTTGTTAATTACTGAGCCATAGGTAATGATCCAATCCAGGCAAAATTAAGTTATATAAAGGCAGGTTTATTGTGGACCAGGAGGGGAAGAGAAATAGCATGCACATGCAGAGAAAGAGAGAGAGAGAGAGAGAGAGAGAGAGAGAGAGGACAAGGACAGAGACAGAGAGAGTGGAAGGAAGCAGAGAGAGAAGAGAAGGGGAGAGATAAATAGAGAGAGACAGTCCCCAAGATGTCAGGGTTATATTAGTAAAGGCTTGTGGAGGTGGGGCATGCCTTGTAACAGGTAGAAACTGAGGCATGCTGGGAGAACCTGGAACTCAGGCAGACCTAACAATAATAAAAAAAAAACAACCACCCAACCAACCAACCAAACAAACAAACAGATAAACAATAACAACACATACACCAAAGCACAAGGTAACTAGTTATTTAGGAGGAAAAGGATTAGCCTGAATTGGAGGTATACAACAGAAGGTAACCATGGTATATGAATATGATCCAAATTATGATAGAAATATATGCAAATTGCATAGGAAACTCATTATGTGTAATTGTATATACTATTAAAATAAAATATGAAATATGTTGCATTGTTCTTAGAGAAATTTCCAAAAAGATTTGGACTAAAGTCTCTGGATTTTTGGATATGTGAATTAAAATTGGGCTGTACATAGGGGTTAGAAACTCTAGGGGCCAGAGGCAGGGCTTTTAAAAAGGGGGACATAGAATGCAGGTACACTGAGTGAGCTACAAGGAATAATGAAACAGGGAGGATCAGGTTGAGTTTGATATGAGACATCAGGGTAAAGGAAGAAGTATGGGGAGGAATAACTAAAAACCTTTGGAAGAACCATATACAAACCTACTATAGTAGAAACTTTCTAAAAGAGATTACAACTTGTCAACATTGATAGAATACAACTGCAGAGTTCTCAGCCCTACATGGGTTATTTGCATCACACCCTTTTCTCCCATGACCCCAAAACTTATTATGGAAGAGTGGGTAGAAATATTGTAAGAGTCAGGGGCTGTAGATGACTACAAAAATAGTGTTTCTGAACATGGTAGAGAACTTGTGTGCATGAACTCACAGTGCTTGTGACAGAATGCAGCAGACCCAAGCAAGATAAAGGTTGACCAAAATATGTGTGCATGGTGGAGGCTGGGGAGATGGATCACAAAGTCCAACCTAGTCAGTGCTCTCTCTCTACTGGAACATAACTGATAGAATGAATACATACCCCCCCCCACACACACACACGTGGAGGAAAGGTTTATCTCAGCTTCTAACTTTAATGTCACATTACATCACTGATAGAAGTCAGGGCAAGAATTCAAGCAGGGTAGGAACCTGGAGTCAAGAAATGAACCAGAGGCAATGGAGGAGTATTTCTTACTCTCTTGTTCAATAATGGTTTTCTCAGCCTTTTTTTTTTTTTTTATAGCACCAGAACCACCAATGAATGGGTGACACAACCCACAGTAAGCTGGATCCTTGTACATCAATCATAATTCAAGAAAATGTACCACAAGTTTTGCCTATAGACCAATCATCTAGAAGCATTTTCTCAATAGAGGTTCTCTTTTTCAAATGGTTCTAGTTGTGACAAATTGACATAAAATTAGCAAACGTGAGTGGACCGTAAATAGTTAAGGAACAAAGCTATGGATGTGGGTTTGTGAGATTGCTTATTGAGTAAGTGTTTGTCATGTAAGCATGAAAACTTGAACTTTGTCTCTGTCTATAGCTTGTCCCAAATGATACTGCCAACTGGAGAACAAGTGTCATTTCACACAAAACTGTAATTTAATCTGTTCTTATCCTCTCCTCATCACCCACACCACTGCCTCCTTGACATCCCTGAACAGTCTGTCTCTTGTCTCTTCTTTCATTTCACATGTGTTCTTTTGCCTTTATCCTGCCGTTCCACAGTGTATTTGAGGGTGTGCAGTAAATAAATTGCTGAAATGGCTGCTTCATGGTTGAGAGAGAAAGGTTTTATGGTGGCTAACACAAAGAAGATATCCATAGGCATATGGAAGAGTCCAGAGCAGAGAAAAAGATCAGTAGACTGGACATGACCAGGGTTATCTGTGAAAGAGGTGACAGGTTGGGAGGGCAGGATAGTGGAGATACCAAGATATAGAGAATAGTGAAAGCTGCAGGGGAGGGGAGGCAGAGTATAAAGAGAGCAGGTAGGTGAGATGAGAAGGGCAAGGAAGCTAGCATGAGGGCTTGGAAAAGTATAAGAAGTACTTGTGAGAAGGAACTTTTGAGCAACCTAGAGGCCATCATGGGCATTGATATTTGATACATGCCAATAGAGAGCCATGTGCCCCTTCTTCCTGAGGGTAAAGGAAATGAGTCCTTTGGAGGATGGAAACCTGTTTCTTAAGTTCCTGACATTCATAAATCCTATAGTTAATTTGAGCTTATTTCTGGATATATGTACTTTCTGAGGCCCAATACTCAGCATCTATTTTTTCCATATGTTAGTGTCCTTTCTAGTTTATTTCCAATTATCCACATTTGCACACACATACACACACACACACACACACACACACACACACACACACACTCTCTCTCTACAGGCTAGTATCCAAATATGAGAGGGAATATTAGATTTTTGTCTTTCTGAGTTTAGTTCATCTTGATAACAAAGATATCTATACTTCCATGTTCACTATTGCTCTTTTCACAAAATTAAGGAAATGGAAGCAGTCTAGATGTCCTTTAATGAATAAATGGGTAGTCATAATGTGGAACATACACATAGAATTTTATTCCACTGTAAAAATAATAGCTACAAAATCTGAGGGAAAATGGGTGGATTAGAAAAATATATTAAGGAAGATGACTTAAATTTTATGACCTCCTAGTGACTTTTGGATATTAATGTATCGATTTTTGTGTATAATTTAGTGGTTATTTTTTGCCTTGTAATATTGTTTTCTTCTGCTGATTTTGCATTTGAAAAAAAGTATTATGATGATGCAAAAATAATTTAATTTGGTTTTACTTTGTAAATTATGCACTTGTTGGGAATTGAAAAAGACAGGACATCTCTATGAAAAAAATAGTATATCATAATCTTACCAACTACACAATTATATCTTATTGTGGCAAATTACAGATGCACATATGTGCCAGATATTGTCAATACAAAAAGTAAAATGAAACGATATATTAAATTTTCCATTTTAGATTTTTAAATTATTATTTTGACAGGCTATCACTATGTAGTGTAAGCATAAAGTTATTGTGTAATTCAAATGCTGATTTCTGCAACCCCCATATCTGGATGCAATCTTTGTTTTGAGGATTTTCTATTTGAATGTTGTGTAAACATTGCTCCCCGGTTGTTGCTGATATGCCAATGATGCAGCTTACAATGAATCACTGAGCAGGAGAGAGAATAAGGTTGGACTTCTTGCCATCCAGAGTAGGAGGAGTTAAAGAGAAGAGTGGGGATTTTCAGCCTGAGGTGGAGACAGAGGATAGACTAGGCAAGATCCCCCTGAAGCAGAAAAGATACAAAGTGCAAGTATCTCTTGAATTTATGCGGGGGGAAGGCCAGATTAGTTTAGTAGGTTAAACATAGAATTGTAACTGCTCAGTTTTTGTGTTGCAAAACATGTTTAACAAATAATATTATAGAGTCTCAATTATTTGGGTGATTAGCCAGGTTAAGAGAGAAACTGTGAAACTTACACAATTATATAAAGTTACACTAGCAATGTAGCCCTGAGTGTCTAGAAATCAATATGTAGATTAGGCTGACTTGAACTCACAGCACTGTCTCCTGAATGCTAGGATTCAACGCCCACTGTATCATACATGGACAGTCTAAATTTCTATCCTTATCTTTTCTTATGTGCATTCACCTTTCATTACGAAATCTTGATTCATACAATTATTTATGCCAAGCACAGTGTATATTGTTCAGTCAATTTGCAGGATGGAAGGTGGTTACAAAATATCATTACTGGATTAAGGGGGGGAAAAGGTGGCTATTTACATGCCCTTCAAACAGATTTGGGTGAGGATATCTTTTATTTCTATTTTTATTTTTTTATACTTTATTTTTTAATTTCTTCAAGTTACATCTCAGTCACAATCCCTTCCCTACTTCCCCCTCCTGTCCCACCCTTCCACTCTCTTCCTCTCAATAGCTCCTCCTTTCATTCCAACAAATGGTTCCTTCTCTTATAACAGTAAATACTATACAAAACAACAGAAATAAATATGCCACATTTATGAGAGTTAAATGGCCCAGCATACATTCCCAATGTCCAGTCCATACATATTTGGCCCCTGACTTTAACATTCTACCATCTAACCATCTCCATGAGGTTAAAGTTCTGTATCTGACTCAGCTTTCATACTAACTTGCATCACAATTTTAAAAACATCTTCTTAGATCCATAACACCCTCTTGATTCCTAAACAACTCAAAATTTAACTATGAGACTCTAGCTATCTATTCTTCAACCACCTCAGAGACCTGAGAGGGATAAATATATCGGATTATGTAGGAAGTGCAGGGCCTGCATCATCCAAAACTAAGAAATGACATATCAGTGGCTGCGTGGACAGTTCCCATTTTCTCTCCATACGTTACAGCATCAATCTTCAGCATTTTGGTCCCGTTTCTCTGACAGACATTGATTGTAGAGCAGGAATTATGAAGGACTTACCTACCCTGTCTTGGCAGAGCTAGGTTGTCAACTTCCCTGCTACCAAGTTTTGCCCTTTTGGACAGCATTCTGTCTACAGTTGAAGCAAGGGGTTTTTCAGGCCAAGAGATAGGCTTGCCACTAATTCAACCATCTCACACTGGAGATTCTTCGATGCTCATCTTCTACTTGGAGTAGAATAGGGGGTGCTGTCAGGAGCTGATATGTCTCAATATCAAAAAAATCTAAGGTTAAGAATACATCTTTGAATGCCATATTCTGCAGATCTCATGGAGTTTTTGAAGATGCCCTATCTATCTCTTGAATTTAGATAAGCAAATGTTGCTTGTCTATTAACAACTTGATTTCTGAGTAGCTTAGAGAATATCTGTGATATACTGTCATAGTAGCTAACAAAGTGACACGCTTGCATGACTAGGAGTTTATATTTCTTAACTATCCTAAACGGTTTAAGACGGTTGGTATCAAGAGGCCAGAGCTTCACATTTCATTTTTAAGTATCACTAGGTACAATACTTTTAAGAAGCGTTACCTTTAATTTTGTATCAATATACAAAGATCAATGCCTATGTAGCCCAATACAATCTTAATATTACTTCAATATACAAGGGTCAATACCATTGTGGCCAAATATAATCTTAATTTTGTATCAATATACAAAGATCAATACAGATGTAGTCCAATACAATCTTATTTTTTCACAATATACAATGGTCAATACCACTTTAGCCAAATATAATACTAATTTTGTGTCAATATACAAAGGTATAAGGGCATATACAATAATCTGTCCCTTCTTCTTGTTCCTTCCCATACTATGTCTATGTCCCATTTTTCTCAATTCTGTGCATGCCTACATAGGAGAGAAAGAAGGATACAGAAAAGGAAAAGAAGGATGTCCCTGGGTCTAACCTCCAAAACCCATTTAACAAGACCATTTAACAACTTGTAGTCTCTTCCCCTAAATAACAAAGTTTTCTTTTATCCGTCAAATAAACAAAAGGGGGCAGAGAAACATCCTCTCCACCCTCTGGGGATGGGACTTCGCTCTCTTAAAATGACTTCCTGCTGATTTGGGTCATAGTAACCTATTTGGGGCCCAAACCAGAATGGAAAAATGGTTAAAAATGTTAATACAATCTTTTTATGTTCAGTCCTTTTGTGCTCAGCTGTTTAGATGTCCTAAGCAGTTTGTAGACAGAAGCTGATCTTCCAGGCTTTACTGAAGTTCTGGCTGAGGCAGTGTGTGGAGCTGAATGATCTTAGCGATTTTGAGTTGTTGAGGTTGTAGACTTTTGATGGAAACAGCTATTGAGGAAGTCTGCAAGGCTGGATCATCTGGGCCACTCGTCTTCTTTGGTGTCTGATTCTGTTTTCTGTTGAGGTTTCTGTTGTCCAGTTGTCCCTGGATTCCTTGAATGGATGCTTTAAATCTCCTGGAAAGATAAGAAGAGAGCCCTGCCCTAATCCTAACTCTGGGACAATTACCCTTTTTTTTGGGGGGGGGGTCAGGTAATATTTCTCCTGAAGCAAATTTGGTTTTTGACAATATATAAAGTATTATCTTTCAATCTGGATTAAAGAAGAAATTACTTTGTTATTTTGGAGCTAAACAAGCCTTAGCGTATATATTTTGAGATCTCAAAGGACAATTTGTTTGTATTGAGTAGCCCTTTTGTAAGTAGCTTTTAAACTTAAGCCCTTCCAAATCCTATGTGTCTGTCTCTGCATTCTAATTATTGGGATCAAAGACTTGTGGTTCCCATCTGAAGGGATTAAAGATGTGCTCCACCACTACTGGATCACAGTTTTTCCTCTATTTAGAGTTTGTTTTGTATCAGGCTGACTTTGAGCTCTGAGATCTGCCTGTTTCTGTCTCTAGTGTATTGGGATTAAGGGTGTACTCTTCTTGAATGATGGGATTAATGGTGTGCACCATCACCACCCTGTTCCGTGTAACTCTAGAATTTATAAGACAACTAACTCTATAGTGCTCCTCCCATCTCTGCTGAAGTTAAAGGCATGGGCTAACACCACACATTTCGTGTATTTTACCTTAGCTCTAAGTTTTTTCGATTCTTGGAGGTTTATAAAACCAGGTTAAACAGCTGTAACCTTTAATTATTTACAGTGTTTTAAACCTGTTACCTGCTTTTTTTTTAAATTAATAAATTTATTTGTTTGTTGCTTCAGGTTACATCTCCATCATATTGTCCTCTTTCCCCCCTTCCCAGCTCCACCTTCCCATCCTCTACCCCCTAATCCTTCCCTCTTGTTCCTCTGGGGTGGAGTGTCCCTACATAACAGTCCCTCGCCACAGTTCAGGAGTCATATGAGGGCCAAGAGCATCTCACACACTGGGGGCCTACGAGGCAGTACCGCCAGTGAAAGGTGTCTCCTTGCTAGGAAGGAAAAACGAAAAAACCGACCAACAAACACACAAACCCACAAAAACAAACAACAACAAAAAAAGAAAGGAAAAAGAAAAAAAAGGTCTATGTCCATATTCCCATTGGTGTGTTGGTTGTAGTACAGATATCCTGTACGATATAGCTAAAATCCTACTATAAGTGAATAGATGCCATGTGCATCCTTCTGAGTCTGGGTTAGCTCACTCAGGATGAGCTTCTCTAGTTCCATCCATTTGGTTGAAAATTGCATAATTTCATTGTTTCTGATAGCTGAGTAATATTCCATTGTATAGACGTACCACAGTTTTTTAATCCATTCTTCAGTTGAGGGACATTTGAGTTGTTTCCAGCTTCTAGCTATTACAAATAAGGCTGCTATGAACATAGATGATGAGACTTCCCTATGTCTCCGTGAGGGGTCCTTTGGGTGTATACCCAGAAGTGGTATGGCTGGGTCCTGAGGCAAAGCTATTCCAAGTTTTCTAAGATATCGCCAGACTGACCTCCATAGTGGTTGCACAAGCCTGCACTCCCACCAGCGATGGAGGAGGGTTCCCCTTTCTCCACACCCTCGCCAGCATGTGCTGTCATTTGAGCTCTTTATCTTAGCCATTCTGACAGGTGTGAAATGGAATCTCAGAGTAGTCTTGAGTTGCATTTCTCTGATGATTAAGGATGTTGAGCATTTCTTCAGGTGCCTCTCGGCCATTAGGGATTCCTCCTTTGTGAATTCTCTATTTAGCTCCGTCCCCTATTTTTTGATTGGATTATTTGGTTTCTTGGCATTTAATTTCTTGAGTTCTTTGTAGATTTTGGATATTAGCCCTCTATCAGATGTGGGGTTGGTGAAGATTTTCTCCCAGTCTGTAGGCTGCCGTTTTGTTTGAATGACAGTGTCTTTTGCCTTACAGAAGCTTTTTCAGTTTCATGAGGTCCCATTTCTTGATTGTTGATCTCAGGTCCTGAGCTGTTCGTGTTCTGTTCAGGAAATTGTCACCTGTGCCAATGAGTTCGAGGGTTTCTCCCACTTTTTCTTCTAGTAGATTTAGTGTGACCGGCCTTATGTTAAGGTCTTTGATCCACTTGGATTTAAGTTTTGTAAAAGGTGATAAAAATGGATCTAATTTCATTATTTTGCAAGTGGACGTCCAGTTGGACCAGCACCATTTGTTGAAGATGCTGTCCTTCTTCCATTGTGCGGTTTTGGCTTCTTTGTCAAAGATTAGTTGGCCATAGGTTTGTGGGTCCATTTTTGGGTCTTCAATTCGATTCTATTGATCTACTGGTCTGTTTCTGTACCAATACCATCCTGTTTTTACTATTATCGGTCTGTAGTACAGCTTGAAATCTGGAATGGTGATACCTCCAGATACTTTTTTATTGTACAGGATTGATTTAGCTATTTTGGGTTTTTTGTTGTTCCATATGAAATTGAGAATAGCTCCTTCCAGGTCTATGAAAAATTGTGTTGGTATTTTGATAGGAATTGCATTGAATCTATATATTGCTTTTGGTAGGATAGCCATTTTTATTATGTTGATCCTACCTATCCATGAGCATGAGAGATCTTTCTATCTTCTAAAGGCCTCTTCCATTTCTTTCTTCAGGGGCTTGAAGTTCTTGTTGTATAGATCCTTTAGTTGCTTGGTTAGAGTTACCCCCAGGTATTTTATATTGTTTGTGGCTATGGTGAAGGGGGTTGTTTCCCTTATTTCTTTCTCAGTCCATTTGTTTTGTTGTATATAGAAGGGGTTCTGTTTTTTTGAGTTAATTTTGTATCCAGCCACCTTACTGAAGGTGTTTATCAGCTGTAAGAGTTCTCTGGTGGAATTTTTATGGTCGCTTATGTATACTATCATATCATCTGCAAATAGGGATATTTTGATTTCTTCATTTCCAATTTGTATCCCCTTGATCTTTTTTTGTTGTCTTATTGCTCTAGCAAGAACTTCAAGTACTATATTGAAGAGATATGGTGAAAGTGGGCATCCTTGACTTGTCCCTGAGTTTAGAGGAAATGCTTCAAGTTTCTCTACATTTAACTTGATGCTAGCCACCGGCTTGCTCTATAGTGCCTTTATTATTTCTAAGTACGGTCCTTGTATGCCTGTTATCTCCAGAACTTTTAGCATGAAGGGGTGTTGGATTTTGTCAAATGCCTTTTCTGCATCTAGAGAGAATATCATGTTATTTTTTTTTCTTCATCTTGTTTATAAGGTGAATGCCGTTGATAGACTTTCGTATGTTGAACCATCCCTGCATTCCTGAGATGAAGCCTACTTGATCATGATGTATGATACTTTTGATGTGTTCTTGAATTCGGTTTGCTAGTATTTTATTAAGTATTTTTGCATCTATGTTCATGAGGGAGATTGGTCTGAAGTTTTCTTTCTTTGTTGAGTCTTTGTGTGGTTTATGAATCACACTGACTGTGGCCTCATAG
This sequence comes from Lophiomys imhausi, assembly GCA_907164525.1. Classification (NCBI taxonomy): domain Eukaryota; kingdom Metazoa; phylum Chordata; class Mammalia; order Rodentia; family Muridae; genus Lophiomys; species Lophiomys imhausi. Next base: position 15,559 of record CAJQZJ010031168.1, read on the forward strand.
AATGAGTTTGGCAGTGTTCTTTCTGATTCTATTTGGTGGAATAGTTTGAAGAGTATTGGTGTTAGCTCCTCTTTGAAGGTCCGGTAGAATTCCGTGCTAAAGCCATCTGGCCCTGGGCTTTTTTTGGTTGGGAGATTTTTAAAGACTGTTTCTATTTCCTTAGGGGTTTTTGGGCTGTTTAATCTGTTAATCTGATCTAGATTTAGTTTTGGTAGGTGGAATCTATCGAGGAAATTGTCCATTTCACTTAGGTTTTCAAATTTGGTGGAATATAGATTTTTAAAGTAGGACCCAAATATTCCCTGGATCTCCTCAATGTCTGTTGTTATTTCTCCCTTTTCATTTCTGATTTTGTTGATTTGGGTTCTTTCCCTCTGCCTTTATTTAATTTGTCTAGGGGTCTGTCTATTTTGTTGATTTTCTCGAAGAACCAACTCTTGGTTTCATTGATTCTTTGTATAGTTCTTTTTGATTCTAAGTTGTTGATTTCAGCCCTAAGTTTGATGATCTCCTGCCTTCTGCTCCTCTCGGGGGTGTTTGATTCTATTTTTTCCAATTCACCCAGTTTAGCTGTTAATTCACTAATATGACATGTCACAATTTTCTTTTTGAAGGCACTTAGTGCTATGAACTTTCCTTGTAGCACAGCTTTCATTGTATCCCATAGGTTTGGGTATGTTGTGCCTTCATTGTCATTGTATTTTAAGATGTCTTTGATTTCCTTCTTTATTTCTTCCCTGACCCAGTAGTCATCCAATAAGGAGTTGTTCAAATTCCATGTGTGTGTAGGCTTTCTGTTGATTCGTTTGCTGTTGAAGACCAGCTTTATTCCATGGTGGTCTGATAAGATACAAAGTGTTATTTCAATTTTCTTGTATCTGTTGAGACTATCTTTGTGTCCGACTATGTGGTCGATTTTGGAGAAGGTTCCGTGAGGTGCTGAGAAGAAGGTGTATTCCTTTGTGTTTGGGTGAAATGTTCTATAGATATCTGTTAGGTCCATTTGGTTCATGATCTCTGTTAGACTCAATATTTCTCTGTTTGGCTTCAGTCTTGATGATCTGTCCATTATTGTGAGTGGGGTGTTGAAGTCTCCCACTACTAATGTGTGGTGATCAACGTGCAATTTAAATTTTAGAAGCATTTGTTTTACAAATGTAGGTGCCTTTGTATTTGGGGCATAGATGTTCAATATTGAAATGTCCTCTTGATGAATATTCCCTTTAATGAGTATATAATGCCCTTCTCTGTCTTTTTTCATTAACTTCAGTTGGAAGTCTGTTTTGTTTGATATTAGGATGGCTACTCCAGCTTGCTTCCTGGGTCCATTTCTTGGAAAACCTTTTCCCAGCCCTTTACTCTGAGATAGTGTCTATCTTTGATCATGAGATGTGTTTCTTGTATGCAGCAAAAACATGGGTCTTGCTTATGGATCCAATCTGTAAGCCTGTATCTTTTTATTGGGTAGTTGAGTCCATTGATGTTGATGGATGTTACTGACCTGGGGTTGTTATTTTCCATTAGTTTGGTATAGGTGATCGTCCTGTGCCTCTTTTGGTTTAGTGGCTGTGGGGTTTTCTATTCCCTTTGTTTTCTTGGGTGTAGTTTTCTTCTCTGCATTGGAATTTTCCTTCTAAGATTTAGTGTAGGGCTGGATTTGTGGGTAGATATTGTTTAAATTTGTTTTTTTTTTCATGGAATATCTTGTTTTCTCCATCTATGTTGATAGAGAGTTTTGCTGGGTATAGTAGTCTGGCTGGGCAACTATGTTCTCTCAGGACTTGTAGGACATCTGTCCAGGCCCTTCTAGCTTTTAACGTTTCTGAGGAGAAGTCAGGTGTAATTCTGATGGGTTTGCCATTGTATGTGACTTGACCTTTTTCTCTTATAGCTTTTAATATTCTTTCTTTGTTCTGTATATTTGGTGTTTCAATTATTATGTGGTGAGAGGAGTTTCTTTTCCGATCTAATCTGTTCGGTGTTCTGTAAGCCTCTTGGATTTTTATTGGCATCTCTTTTTTCAGGTTTGGGAAGTTTTCTTCCATGATTTTGTTGAAGATATTCCCTGGACCTTGGAGTCGGGAGTCTTCTCTTTCCTCTATGCTTATAATTCTTAGGTTCCGTCTTTTCATTGAGTCCTTGTTTTCTTGGATGTTGTGGGTGAGAGATTTTTTTAGCTTTCTCATTTTCTTTGGATGTTGTACTGATTTCTTCTATCGAATCTTCCATGCCTGAGATCCTGTCTTCTATCTCTTGCATCCTATTTTTGATACTCACATCCGTAGTTCCTGTTCTCTTCCCTTGACTCTCCATTTCCTCTTTTAACTCTGAGTGTGTTTTCCTTATTGTTTCCATTTCTATTTTCATGTCTTGAATGGTATTGTTAGTTTTGTACATTTCCTTCTCCAGTTTACTTGTTTTTGCCTGGAAATCTTTCATTGCTCTGTCCTTTTCCTGTTCAAGCTGAGTCACCTTGGCTTGCAGCTCTTTAATGGTGTTATTCGTTGTTTTGACTTGTAAAATTGTGGCTTCTTTGAATTCCTTAATAGATTTAAGTTCTTCCTGAAGGGACTCTATCACTTTCCATAATGTAGAATTGTCATCATTTTCATGTGTTTCTGCTGTTGTGAGGTCATCTGAATTGGATGAGCTAGGATAGTTCTGCATTGTTGGAGTCATATTTCCTTGATTTCTGTTTTTTCTTGGACCGTTGGCCATATGGATATGTTTAGCTTTCTGCTCTCATCGACTTCTGGGCTTGGATCCACAGGGGATGCTTTGGTGTAGCATTCGAATTGCTTGGCTATCTGTCGTTGCTTACAGGGGGATCTCAGGGTCACTGTGTTTCTAATACCCTGAAGCACTGTGAGCTGGTGCAGCCTATTCCCAGGTAATGAGGAATGGCCTGGGATTGTTTCACTGCTCCCAAGTCAGACTTCTCTATGTTGCACACTGAGTGATCAGCCTGTAGTGGTTCTGATGGTATGGACCTGTTTGCCCAGACATGGATTCTGTGGACTCTGGTTGTCTCCAAGGAGACTGAGAGGGCCCGGCTCTACACCTAATATGTCTGGGTTTTCCAGAATGCAGCTATGGTCCCATGGCTTCTGGCTTCCACGTTTTGGAGCCCTCAGCCTCTGTGAGCCTCCACTGCTGGCTCTGCCTCTGTATGCCTCTGTGCGCACCCAGCCCTGCCACTTCACTGTGTGGGTTTCCGCCCGGCTCCTTCGCTGCGGGCGCGCGCCTCTGTCCTGTCCCCCTGTGTGGTCTTCCACCCAGATCCTTTGCTGCGGGCTCGCGCCTCTGCCCTGTCCCCCTGTGTGGGCTTCTGCCTGGCTCCTTAGCTGCGGGTGCGCATGGCTGAGGACCTCCCGCTGTGAGCCCTGCTTCTGCCTTGCTAAGACTTCAACTAGCCTGCAACGTTTCCTAAATAGCTCTAAGGTCCGCCTGAGGTGTGGGGAGCCTAGTAGGCTGGTGAGTGATCCCCGTGTGGGGTCTGATTCTGCCTGCTGTGTATTATAGTCGATCTTAGATCTTACCCAGTGCCTCTCCAGATGGGAGTTCCCGATTCCCGGATTTAGCAGCTTCCGTGTCTGGGAGAGATGGGGGGAGAGCCTTGCCCTGGGACTTTTAACAGTCCCTTGGGGGCTGGGTGTGTTCCAGTAGGTCTAGTCCCTCCGGTTTTTGCACAGTGTCCAATAATTCTGTGCTTTTTATGGCTCTTTTACCCAGGTTTAAAATGTGTCCTTGCAGGCCGCCGCCATCTTGGATCCCCCGAGGATATCTTTTAAATATCCAGAGCTTTAAATTAAAACTGATTTTGGAGAGTTCTACATTATACTGATGAGCCCTTAAATGAGTAGTTGTCCACACACTAAAGTTGACTGATCCTAACAAGGTATGGTGATGTATGTGTGCTCATCAAGAAAGAGATTTGCAATCTGGGATGGTGATACCAACAGATTTTTTTTTTTTTTGTACAGGATTAATTTAGCTATTCTGGGCTTTTTGTTGTTCCATATGAAATTGAGGTTAGCTCTTTCCAAGTCTATAAAGAATTGTGTTGGTATTTTGATAGGAATTGCATTGAATCTATGTATTGCTTTTGGTAGGATAGCCATTTTTATTATGTTGATCCTAACTATCCATGAGCATGGGAGATCTTTCCATCTTCTAAAGGCCTCTTCCATTTCTTTCTTCAAGGGCTTGAAGTTCTTGTTGTATAGGTCCTTCAGTTGCTTGGTTAGAGTTACTCCCAGGTATTTTATATTGTTTGTGGCTATGGTGAAGGGGGTTGTTTCCCTTATTTCTTTCTCAGCCCATTTGTTTGTTGTATAAAGAAGGGCTTCTGATTTTTTAATATTAATTTTGTATCCAGCCACCTTGCTGAAGGTGTTTATCAGCTGTAAGAGTTCTCTGGTGGAATTTTTATGGTCGCTTATGTATACTATCATATCATCTGCAAATAGGGATAATTTGACTTCTTAGTTTACAATATTTATTCTCTTGATCTCCTTTAGTTGTCTTATTGCTCTAGCAAGAACTTCCAGTACTACATTGAAGAGATATGGTGAAAGTGGGCATCCTTGTCTTGTCCCTGAGCTTAGAGGAAATGCTTCCAATTTCTCTCCATTTAATTTGATGTTGGCCACTGGCCTGCTGTATATTGCCTTAATTATTTCTAGGTACGGTCCTTGTATGCCCGTTCTCTCCAGAACTTTTAGCATGAAGGGGTGTTGGATTTTGTCAAATGCTTTTTCTGCATCTAGTGAAATAATCATGTGGTTTTTTTCTTTCATCTTGTTTATATGGTGAATTACATTGATAGACTTTCATATGTTGAACCATCCCTGCATTCCTGGGATGAAGCCTACTTGATCATGGTGCATAATACTTTTGATGTGTTCTTGAATTCAGTTTGCTAGTATGCTGTACTACAGAGCAATAGTAGTAAAAACAGCACGGTATTGGTATAGAAACAGACCAGTTGATCAATGGAATTGAATTGATGTTCCAGAAATAGACATACACACTTATGGCCACCTAATTTTTGACAAAGAACCCAAACCAGCACAAAGGAAGAAGGACAGCATCTTCAACAAATGGTGCTGGTCCAACTGAATGTCCACTTGTAAAAGAATGAAATTAGACC
>CAJQZJ010031168.1:20720-42512 GCA_907164525.1 Lophiomys imhausi
GGACTGCAATTATTCTATTGTAAAATATGTATATTTATCATTAGTTCTGTTATAATACTCTGTTCTATAAATAAACCATACTTCACTTAGGGTTTTAATGAATATTCATAAAATTCTTAATGTATGTTGTAAAACATCTTTATGGAAAGCCATCATTAATTACTTTTATAAGGCTTTGGTAAAGCTGGGGTTTATAGTTAAAGGTGAATAACTGAGAATATAGTTGCTCATCACCCTTATTTTATGTTTTATCTTATGGTTTCTTTCTTTTGTATTTGGGGGAAAACTCTTACAAACTCCATCATATAATATGTGTGAATATTTTCTTCAACAATATTTTTCTTTCACAAAATATAACTCTTCAATCTATTCAGAATTTGTTTTAATGAGCAAGATATTACAAATAATTACTTTACCCCAAAGGCTTCACAACCACCCTTATTCTGGTTATCTACAAATTTAGCTGTTTCATTTATACCAATTTAAAATGTGATTGTCACTGGTTATTAAGTGTTTATCTAATCTTTAGCCTGCTCCTGTATACACATTTTATGTATAGATATTGTAGTGATTCAAATGTAGCTTCTGTTGCTACACAGACCATTGTGTAGAAACTGAGTGTTCTTCCAGACCTAGTTAATGAACAATATGTTCTGTATCTCAATACCCTCCTTGGAAAACTAGGCTAATCATGATATATACTTCTTAGATTTATAGAAGGATTAAATGAGATAGAATATAAAAATAAAAGATAGTTCTAAGAATTAAAGAAATCTTATAGAATACTCAAAAATGCTAACAAACCCTATATTTATCAAATCTTATCTCAAAATGTACAGCTTCACTTTGAACTATTTAAAAAAATTAATAAGGAGAGTGCTATCCTCTCAGTACTGTTAACTTTTAGTTTTATATTTGCTATGACTTCACATTTATTTTTCATTATTAACTTTAAATTTAATTATTTTAAAAAATGGTCTCATTGTCCATTGGCATGGAGAATCTATTCCACATTCTTTGAGATTTAAAGTATATGGGATTTTTTTTCAGTGAAGTTTAATAATTCTGAAGAGAATCACTTTGTATTTTATGCTTATGATTGTATTCTATCATGGTGTTTTTCTTATTAAATTGAAATGAGTTTTCTAGCTATTAAAACCAGACAAAAATTATGTCTCTCTTATTTTTTAGATTTGTACACTGTAGCAAATTACTCAATCACCTGTGATTTATTTTTTCACATATAAAAAGTAGCCTTATCAGATCCTGTCCTATACAATTTTTATGAGGAAAATTATGTAAATTTTTCTAATTATTGTATTTATTTTCCAGCTATTTCACTTAAAATTTTCCGTAGCAATTACGTTGCTTGCAACAAATAAATGTTTTTTCTCCATTCTCATACTTATTAATTTTATTTCTTTTATGTATTTTGCACAAATGCTGTAATTTCTAAAACATTTAAAACTGTAACTATAGTCATATATGTTCACATAGATACATTCATTTTTTTTCTTGAAATAGGATTCTAATGAAGCATGAGCATGACAGGGACAGATGTATTTTGTTGTATAGAATAGATACCTTCTACTTCCAATCTGTTCTGTTTCTTTTGACAGAAATTGATAGTTTATTTTGACAAATAATATTGCAGCATTTAGAGAAGATTTGTTTTGTGCATATGTGTGAAATTTCATTTAATTTATTAGAGAAATCAATTATAATAGATCCACTAATTTTTGTATCATACTCATTTTTGGGAAAATTTGTGCTTTGTCATGTATATAATTATTTTAATAACTAATAAATTTCATTAATTCACATTTAATACTGTTGAAAACACTTTCATTAATCAATTTGGTGTTCAGATTTCATCACACAGCTTTGTCAAGCTTGATATTAAGGTTATCTGTAAAATGAAATAGATTCTTTATGCTCTGAAAGGAACTAAATGATATTATGAAATGCATACTTTTTTAGTTAATGTTTTCTAAAGTCATCAGAATCTGGCATATTTTAGAGAAAAATAACTTTAAAGGTATAATTTCTCCTTCTGTTCCTTTTACATATTTTAATGTCTGAAAGGAATCTAAGCTTCCTCTAAAATCCAACACACTAAAAAACTAAAACATGTAATGCTGTTTGTGGTTTCATTTTCTTTTACAACACTTCATATTATTAGTTATAGTATCACTGTATTTTTAATATTGTAATTTATTAAATATTAAATTAAATTTAATATTTAATAAACCACACTGGGTTGTAAATTCTTAGGCTACATCCCAAAGTGAAGTTCAGGTTGTTTTAACTGACTTATACGCCAGTTAAAAGTTTTGGTGAAGGTACTTTTGTCTATTCTGCCAGGAAGATATGCTTAGCTCTATCATCACATCTACAAATACACATGTTCACATTCTCCCTTGAGTGTATTTGAACTTTTGTGAGCTAGAAGAATGATTCATAACTAAGAATTAGAAACTCTTACCTCTTAGTGGGACACTATGCCCTAGCGGTGCTACCATGTAGTCCCCCAGTGCAAGAGGAAGCTCTTACCCCTCATATGACTGCTGAAGTCGGGGGGGTGATATGTAGGGACAGTCCCCTCTGGAGGAGTAGGATAGGTGGGAAAGGGTGGGAGGATAGGACTGGGAGGGGTGGAAAAAGGGCACTGTGATTAAGATATAACTTGAAGTAATTAATAAACCTAAAAAAATTAGAATCCCACCTTTTCCCTGAATCTTGTGGGAAATTTCAGTTGAAAAAGGGACTGAGAAGAAAATAAAGCATGTATCATGAGTTCCTTTTTGGGAATTTTTCCTTATCTTTAATTAATTAGTTAGGTAATAATAAATTAATTTGTTACATGACTCCTCCCTCCTTGCCGCCTAGTCCCACACTCCCACCTTCCTCTTCCCATTCCTCCTACCCTTCTCCATAAACAAAGATTGGCATATACCCAAAAGATTCTCCACAAAACCACAAGGACTTTGGGTGAACTATATTCATAATAGCTTTATTCATAATAGCCAGAAACTGGAAACACCCCAGATGTCCTCTTTGGGATTATATTTGCATTTCAGTGTTTCAAATAAAATTTTATTTCTTAGGTTATGTGATTCTCATAAAGTCTTTTGCCTAAAAAAGCTATATTGTTCACCATTTCTCTAAAAGTCCTTAATTCTTTATGTGTACTTATAAAAATAATATAACTTAAAAATATAACCATGCTTTTATACGTCACTGATGATCTAAATGAAGAGAAAATAATACAAATTTAAACACTTGCTACCTTAATTCCAAAATTGTTTGATTCTTTAAAATTTTACTCTGATATTTTTCCTCACACTGAATTAAAATTAGCAGTATTTTCTGTCAATGTATTAATTCCTTGATATTTGGGCACTATTGTAAATTACCCACATGGCTTTTTGCAAGGTGATAGGTAGTGTGAAACCAACTACTTTATTTCTTGTTGTACTTAGTGGTAGTTATAAAAACTGGTATTTTTAATTATTTTGCAATCTGAGAACATATAGATATAGGAGAGTTCTCTAAAAATCTAAGGTCCTGAATAAGAATGATAACACATTATTATAATAATGTTCTCAAATGTAGTTTAAAATATTCACTCATCAATAGAAGGAAATTTTGGTCAGAGTAGCTTATAACAATATAAATTTCATCAATAATTTTATAATCTAAAAAATGTGTTAGCATACTCTAGTGGCACAATTTTTAATTTAGCCTAAAATAATGTAGAGAGCTGCGACGTGCTGCGCCTTAAAGATGGCGCCTGTTTCCGCCTTCCACCAGCCCGACAGTGAGTGCTCTCGGTGGTAAACAAGTCCATATTTGGTTAAGACCACTGATATGGCTTGCTTCCACATATGTGGGCCTCTAAGATAGCACCACGTGGCTTTACTTGATTGGCGGTTCATATAGTATTTAGCCTGTGATTTGGGTCTGCCAGGGCATTCGGAAGATTGTTTTCAAGGGATCTGAATAAACTGCTTGAGAAGAGCTTTTGCGAGTTGCGTCATCCTTGCTGGTCGAGAGGGATGCGACAAGTGGTGGCCCGTACGGGGACCCAGAAAAGACTCAGAACTCCTGCAGTCAGAGGCAGTGCACTGGTACGTTCCCGGGATAAATTGGGACAATAAAGTATCGCGGAAATAGCGAACAAAAGGTAAAGTTTCGCGGAAATAGCGAACAAAAGGTAAAGTTTCGCGGAAATAGCGAACAAAGGGTAAAGTTTTGCGGAGATAGCGAACAAAAGGTAAAGTTTCGCGGGGAAACTGCGAACCGAAAGTAAATTTTTAATCATGGGATTGTCTCAGACACATCCAATTTTTCTGGCTCTTTAGGAGCTACTTTTAGCTAGGAATTTGAAACTTAAAATATCAACCCTAGAGAGATTTTTGAATGAATGCGACTCCGTGGCTCCGTGGTTTGGGATGTCCGGGAATCTTACTGTATCCTGCTGGGACAAATTAGGCATGGACTTGGATTTTGCTTGGGAGCAAGGTACTCTGAAGCATGGAGTAATACCAATTTGGAAGATGGTGAGGAGTTGTTTAGAAGATCAGAGATGTTGTAACGCAATCAAGGAGGGAGAATCAGCCTTGGAACTGCTGCAAGGGGAAAGATCTGAGCAGGCAGACAGTGAAAAGGAAAGTAACAAAGGTGAAAGATCTGAGCAGGCAGACAGTGAAAAGGGAAGCAAAAGGAAGGTCCCTCTCTATCCCAATCTTAGAGATTTTAGAGATTTTGAGTACTCAGAGGGTACGGATTCTGAAGGGGAGCTACATACTCTAATAGAACAGTTGGAGAGGACTGCTATTAGAAAAAGGGAAAAGAAAAAGGTAAAAGAGAAAGACACGTTGGCGGCAGTCGGTGTAAGTGAAGCTGTTGCTGCGGCGCCTTCAGCCACGTTGGCGGCGGTCAGTGTAAGTAAAGCCATTGCCGTGGCGCCTTCAAATCCCCCTCCATACCCAGAAGCCGTTCAGATAGATCAGCCTGTTCAGTCCCTGAAAGTAGGGAGATCTTTCTGCCTGGGGATGTGGACACAAGTAAGAACAGAATTACAGTTTCCCTATCCAGTATATAAAGACCCACAAGGGAACAAGTACGAGGAACTGCTTGATTTTAAAGTAGTTAAATCCCTTGCAGAGTCGGTTCGTACCTATGGCATTACCGCTTCTTTTACATTGGCTCAAGTAGAAGCATTAAGCAGACATTGTATGACTCCGAGTGATTGGAGTGGCCTGGCCCGCGCCTGCTTAAGTCCAGGGCAATACTTAGACTGGAAAGCTTTCTTGATTGAGTATGCCACTGAGCAAGCAGCCATTAATCAGAGAGATGGAAATCCAGCCTGGGATAGAGATATGCTGCTTGGGCTGGGGAGATTTGCCAACCAGCAGACAGGATATCCCAATCAGGTTTATAAACAAATAAACCAGACAGCTATCAAGGCATGGAAATCCCTTCCTAACAAAGGGGAGGTGAGTGGGAATATAACTAAGATTCTACAGGGCCCATGGAGCCCTTTTCAGACTTTGTGGCATGATTGGTGGAAGCGGCAGGGAAGATATTTGGTGACCCGGATGCTGCCATGCCACTAATAAAACAGTTTGTCTATGAGTAATGTACCAAAGAGTGTAGAGCCGTTATCACCCCTTACAAGAACAAAGGGCTAGAAGCCTGGATGAAAGTGTGTAGAGAACTTGGAGGGCCGTTAACTAATGCTGGTCTTGCTGCCACGGTAGTACAGTTGACCAGAAAAGGTGGAGGAAGTCCAGGAGTTTGTTTTAAGTGTGGCAAGATGGGACACTTTAAAAGACAGTGCCCCGGGGGAAGGAGTACAGAAAGTACAGGAAGTGTACAATGCCCCAGGTGGCCGGGGTTATGCCCAAAATGTAAAAAAGGGAACCATTGGGCTAATGAAGGCCGTTCAGTGACAGACATCCATGGCCAGCCTTTAACTCAAGGTTACAGTGGCGCTCGTCCAAAAAATGGACAGCGGGGCCCACAGCCCCAGGGCCCACAAATATATGGGGCAGTAGAGAATCGGGACAAAGAACAGAATCAAGAGAGATGGCCAACCCTCATCCATCCGAGAGACCGCGGAGAGCCACTACAGGCTCAGCAGGATTGGACCTCTGCTCCACCACCAGACTCGTATTAACGCCACAAATGGGGGTCCAGTTAATTGAAACAGATTTTAAAGGACCCCTTGAACCTGGTAAAGTTGGTTTGCTGTTAGGGAGGTCATCATCAGCCTTGAGAGGACTTATTGTCCATCCTGGGGTTATAGATCCAGACTATACAGGAGTGGTTAAGGTCATGGTAGCCTTCCCCCGTGGTATAACGGCTATCTTTCCTGGAGATAGAATTGCTCAGTTGATCATGTTGCCGAGCTTACATGATTGCTATGCAGCAAAGGATCGAGAGAGATCCTTTAGCCCCATGATTAGTAATATAGTGAATAAGTCTTGTACAGGAATGCTTGATATATCTACTAGGGATCCTCAGCAGACTGCCACCAATCCTTTTGATTTGTGGCTTTTGTGTGGGGTAAATGGAAGTTGCATGGACTTGGGACCTGTCATTATGCTTGGGGAAGGAATTTATCAAAGAGGTAATTTTTCCCTAAGGTCCGCTACCAAATTGGATCTTTCTAGCAGTAGTGGCTCTGGTACTTGGAATTCTTCGTTTCACTCTTACCGCAATAAGACCTTTTCAACCTCGCCAGTGTGTCTCTGGCCTCCTTTTCTGTGGATTGTAAGTAATGGGAGTGCATCCTTGGGTCAAGAAAAGTTAGTATGTACTCTGGACATATGCTTTTATGCCCTCTGCTGGAATGCCACAGCCTTTCCTGTGGCTGTGGTGACTAGAATGCCTCGATGTAGCAGTTCCTGTAGAGGCCCCTAATACCATGATGCTATTCAGGTTTAAAAGAGATTTTGGCATCACTGCAGCTATTGTTACTGCCATCACTATTGCTGCTGTGGGGGCTACTGCCTCAGCTATTGCCTTGTCTAGTTCTATACAGACTGCCAATGCCCTGAATAACATCTCAGCCCCTGTAGCACAGGCATTGGATACTCAGACCTCTATGAATTCTCATCTCAAAGGAGGCCTTATGATAGTTAATCAACGCATAGATTTAATACAAGAACAGATTGATTCTCTTTGGCAACTAGCACAATTGGGGTGTGAGTGGAAAATGCAAGGTTTGTGTGTTACTTCCGTGCAGTATCAAAATTTTACAAAGGCTGCTAATCTGTCTAGACAATTGTCAAAGTTCCTCTTACAGGATTGGTCAGCTGAATTTGAAAATTTGATGAGAGAGCTGAGAGCGACAATCGTCCACATCAACTCCACTCGGGTGGATCTGAGCCTTGCTACTGGTTTGACTTCCTGGATACAGACGGCTATGGATCATCTTAAGGAGTGGGTGGGCATAGGCTCTTTGGCGATACTGATGATACTAGCCTCTCTGGTTTGCCTATGGTGCATCTACAAGATGAGAGCCACACAGAAGCATAATGCAGCCATAATTATACAGGCCCTTGTCGCCATTGAGGCGGGCCAGTCCCCTCAGGCATGGCTCGCTGCCATGAAGCCTTAAATCATCACTGAGCATAGTCCCTGCCCACTGAGGTACTCCTTCCACGGATACTAGGGTCTGGCAAGTCAATGACGGAGTAGACGGGTAAGTCTCGGCCACCTAAGGCAGGGCAGCCCCGATAGGGGAGGCTGACCCAGAGATGGGTAAGAGTTTGAGCATCGCCCTCCTACAGGCTCAGGCCCACTGTGAGATCCCCAGATATGGGGATTACGAAGCATTTCCAGGGACTTCTACCTACTTTAGAAAAAATAAAAAAGGAGGAACTTTAGGGAGCTGCGACCTGCCGCGCCTTAAAGATGGCGCCGGTTTCCGCCTTCCACCAGCCTGATGGTGAGCGCTCTCGGTGGTAAACAAGTCCATATTTGGTTAAGACCGCTGATCTGGCTTGCTTCTGCATATGTGGTCCTCTAAGATAGCACCACGTGGCTTTACTTGATTGACGGTTCATATAGTATTTAGCCTGTGGGTTGGGGCTGCCAAGGCATTCGGAAGACTGTTTTCAAGGGACCTGAATAAACTGCTTGAGAAGAGCTTTTGCGAGTGGCGTCGTCCTTGCTGGTCTAGGGGGACGCAACAAAATAAAATCTTGCTGCTTATAAAAATGAAATATGTTTTATATATATATAATTTATCCTAGAATAACCAAATATCAATACTGTAAAATAAATTAAAATATGCTACAAATATTTGTAATTCAAAATATGCTAATATTTTCTATTTATTTCTATGGGCTTTAGCTAGGATGTGATAATCTCCTGAAACATATTTAACATTTTTATTGTCTAAAATAATATGAGATGGATTGAGTTGATTGGTTTTATCATAACAATATGGAAGTAAATACTGAATACTGATATTTGTAATTTGAATGGAATCTCCTAATACTACTATCTTTTTTTTAATGTTTATTTATTACTTCAGGTTACATCTCCATCACAGTGCCCTCTTTCCACCCCTCCAAGTACCACCCTCTCACTCTCTACTCCCTCTCACTTCTGTCATACTCATCCAGAGTGGAGTGTCCCTACATTATCAGTCCTCTGCTCCCCAGTTCAAAAGTCATATGAGGGCTAAGAGCTTCCTCATATACAGAGGGCCTACATGGCAGCACCACTAGGGCAAAGTATCTCATTAACAGGCAACAAAGTCTATGTTCCTGTTCCTTTTGGTGCATTGCTTGTATTATAGTTATCCTGTACTATATGGCTAAAATCCTAATATAAGTGAATAGAAGCCATGTGCATCCTTCTGAGTCTGCGTTAGCACACTCAGGATGAGATTTTCTAGTTCCATCCATTTGGCAGCAAATTGCATGATTTCATTGTTTTTGATGGCTGAGTAGTATTCCATTGTGTAGCTGTAACAGTTTTTTTTTTTTTATCCATTTCTCCTTTGAGGGACATTTAGGTTGTTTCCAGTTTCTAGCTATTATAAGTAAAGCTGCTAAGAACATAGATGAGGAAATGTCCTTGTGGTTTGGTGAGGAACCATTTGGATGTATACCCAGGGGTATGACTGAGTCTTGAGGCAGAGCTATTCTAAGTTTTTTAAGACATCACCAGACTGATTTCCATAGTGGTCTTGCAAGTTTGCACTCCCACCAGCAATGGAGGAGTGTTCCCCTTTCTCCACACCCTTGCCAGCATGTCCTTTGAGTTATTGATCTTAGCAATTCTGACAGGTATGAGATGGAATCTCAGAGTCTTCTTGAGTTGCTTTTCTCTGATGAGTAAGGATGCTTAGCATTTCTTCAAGTGTCTCTCAGTCATTGGGGATTCCTCATTTGTAAATTCTCTGTTTAGCTCTGCTCCCCATTTTTTGATTGGATTATTTGATTTCTTGGCATTTAATTTCTTGAGTTCTTTGTAAATTAAGGATATTAGCTCTCTGTCAGATGTGGTGCTGTTGAAGATCTTTTCCCAATCTGTAGGTTGCTGTTTTGTTTGAATGACAGTGTCTTTTGCCTTCAGAAGCTTTTCAGTTTCATGCAGTCCCATTTATTGATGTTGGTCTTAGAGCTTGAGCTGTTGGTGTTCTGCTCAGGAAATTGTCTCCTGTGCTGATAAGTTTGAGGCTTTTTTCCACTTTCTCTTCTGTTGAGGGAAGGTCTAATATCATTGCTTCTGATAGGTTGAATTCAATGCTGAGATCTGGTAACTGCCCTTTCTGAGGAATTCTCTTGATTGGTTAATAAAAGTCACTTATGTCCAATTAGCTAGGCAGAAAGAGTATAGAAAGGTGGGACTTCCTGAGATTAGAACAGGAACCCTGTGGACACACAGAGATTCTCTCTTTTTACTCCAGGAGACACAGAAGGAGACAGACATCTAGAGAATGCTGGAAGGTATTTATAGGCACATGGGAGGTTGGGATTAGGTGATCTGGGTTAACTTAGAGTAGCTAATTGAGAGTCTGCCCAGCTAAGGGCTAAGGGTTAAAACATTAAAAGGTCTTGGTGTATTTAATTATTGGGGAAAAGACTGCTACAGGTTATAGACCCTCAGTCCAAGCAGTCCCGGGCCATTGGACTTACAGACTTTTGGACTCCCCTCAGGCCCAGGTGAAGCTCCTGCCAAGCTGCTAGTAATTCTACTGACATAATATAACAACTTATATTATTTAACAGAGTTTAGGTTACAGGTGGTGTAGGCCACCATTGGTCCTGGGGCTCTTTCCCAGGATAAGTCAGGCAACCTTTAAGGCACACAGGCCAGGCCACTGCTCCTCTGCCAAGCTGCTTGCTACTCCGCCAGCCTGGTATTACAGTTTATACTTACTAATAACTACAATAATTAATTAATTTGCAATTTTACTCTTCTATTAGATTTAGTGTGTCAGGCTTTATGTTAAGGTCTTTGATTCACTTGGACTTAAGTTTTGTGCAGGGTGATAAGTATGGGTCTAATTTCATTCTTTTACATGTTGACATCCAGTTAGACCAGCACCATTTGTTGAAGATGCTGTTTTTTTTCCATTGTACTGTTTTGGCTTCTTTGTCGAAAATTAAGTGACCATAGGTGTGTGGGTTCATTTCTGGGTCTTCAATTCAATTCCATTGATCCACTGATCTGTTTCTATGCCAGTACCATGCTGTTTTTATTACTATTGCTCTATAATGTAGCTTGAAATCTGGGATGATGAACCTCCTGATTTTTTTTTTTATTGTACAAGATAGATTTAGCTATTCTGGGTTTTTTGTTATTCCATCCTAAGTCAGAAGTTATTACATTGCAGTTTAGCTACTTAAGTTTCTTGAGTTACCAAATAGTAAATTTTAATATATTTTCTACTACATGGCACCACTTCTGAAAGTAGCTATGAGTTATTCAGGTGTAGGTTATATTAATATATTTTTCTGAACAATGATTTTGAATGTGCTTACCATACAAAATTGTTTAGGTAATAGATATGTTAATTATCCTCACTTATCATAACCACCTTTATAAAAGAAAGAAAATATCATATTATGCCTGTCCTAGTTTGAATTCTGTTACTCTAATAAAACATTTTGATTAATAGCAACTTAGAAAATTAAAATTTGTCCTATACTTCTATGTCCATCTATCTTTGAACAAAGTCAGAGCTGGAGCTGAAGCAGGAACTCAAAGACAGAGACTTTGGAGGAACAGTGCTTGCCAGCTTACTGATAGGTTCATGGCTAGGTAACTTTCTTACATAGCCCCAAAACACCTACCCCCCACAATAGTGTCAGTATAGTGGGCTATGCTCTCTTATATTATTTAGCAATCAAGACAATTTCTCACAGAGTTTCCTACATTTCATCCAATCTAGGCAATCCCTGAATTGTGATGCCCTTCTCAAATGACTCTAAGTTGTGTCAAGTTGATAGATAAAGCTAACTAGGACAGTACCTTATAAATATATTTAAATATGTGACAATTAAAAAAATGAAAATATCTGTCTTATGGTTTCTATTGATGTGAAGAGACACCATGACTATGGTAATTCTTATAAAGGAAAACATTTAATCAGGACTTACTTACAGTTTCAGAGGTTTAGTCCATTGTCATCATGGCAAGAAGCATGGGAGCATGCAGGTAGACCTAGTGCTGGGAATGGAGCTGAGAGTTCTACATCTTGATCAATAGGTAGCAGAAGCTAACTAAGGAACATTGGCCAGACTTGAGTTTATAAGACCTCAAAGCCTTCCATTACAGTGGCACACTACCTCCAACAAGGTCACACCTATTCCAATGAGGGCACATCTCCTAATATAGCTACTACCTATGGACCAAGCATTCACACATGAGTCTATGGGCGCTATTTCTATTCAAACTATGACAGTATACAATTAAAAAGTTTAATTACATTCCACACAAGACCTCCCTCATTTCTGACATTTTTAATTTTGATGTTTTCCAAAGCCATTCCAAATTTAAATAATTCACTAAAACACTTGTACTCAACTCAGCAAAAATAGCTACATTCAAAATTATGGTCCACTACAAGAAGAGGTACAGAAGAGAGAGCAAAGGACAAACAATATAGGCATTTTATCAGGGCATGATACACATTAATGTGTAAAAATGAAAACAAAATAATCCAACCTGGTATATAGTCTCTCTTTTCTCTCTCTTTTTTACTATAAACAGAAAGTTAATTCAGTCTAAAAAAGAACATGTAAAATTTATTTAATTTGTGGTCAATCACTTTAACTACTATTTATTGGAATCCTAAATAATTTTACATAGCTCACTAACATTTAATATATATGTGTGTGTCTATGTATATATGAATCCATGTATATATTTGTCTGTGTTTCCATTTGAATAATTTCTATTATTTCTCATAAGTATCAGAATTCCTATTTCATATTTGTTTCAAAATTGTACCCATTGATTTTAGATTGATTATTTTACTAACTGGATCTAAGATAGCATAAATATACTTGAAAAAATAAGTTCATAATTTCACTCACAGAATATTATATATATATATAATATATATATATATATTATATACACACACACACACAACTCTGTGTGTGTGTGTCTTTAAATGTTGTTTTTATTTTAACCTCAGAGAACAGATGAAATGAGAGCCATACCCAAGCTGTTTAAATAAGTGGCTTGGGCTAAGCCCAGAGCTGAGGCCTGGAAGCTTCTTGTCTCTTACAATCTAATATGCAACCCAGACCTTGAAAGCTTCATCTGACAGCTTCTGTCTGCTTCCCTAGGCCCAGAGTGTTTTAGGTCTCCAAGGCTCACTGCTGAATAAGCTCGCGGTTTCTTGTTCTTTCTGAACTGTGACTGACTTGTCCAACTCAGTTGTTCTGCCTCAAACTCCACTCAAAGTTGACTGATTCAAATTGGCTTCTCATTGAATTGCTCTTCTTGGAAAAATTGCCTCTGTATTCCACGAGCTGAACAGACACAATATGAACAGAACTGAACGGAACTGCAAGAACTCAACTAAACTACACCAAACTGAACTCTTTCCTGTCCTGTTCTCCTGAGAGTCCTGTGTATCCTATCTCTGACTCATTCTGTCAAATCTTTTTCTGATTCATCACTTTGTCTGCCTATCAATTATACATCACTTTCAAACATGACTGCTTCCTTTTATAAACTAACCTTATTTTCACTTTTTAAGAATTAAAGATGTATGGTAAATGTGTGTCTGTATTCCAGGCAGATCATGTTGTAAACAGGGTGTCTCTGCATTCTAACTGGAGAATATAGACCTAGAAGTTCTTTAGATGTGATCCCTTGCCAGAGTAACCATGTTGCTGGATTAAAATTCCTCTATAATATGTATTTATATAAATATTATATTTCACATGTACGGGAATTTTACTACTGATTTTACAAAATAGTCCTTTAGATCTAAATCAGTTTATCCAGTATTTGCACTTCTATTTCCCAAATACATCTATGCATGGGAAGATATGATTATAATGTTAAGAAATAAAGCTATTATACCACACTTTTTGTTTTACCAATTATCTTTTTATAAATATTTGCCAGGGGTATTTACTTGTATACAATGTATGATATATCATTTTAAATAGTATCTTGAAATAGCTAGTTTCTTGACAGATAGAAAATACCATTTACCTAGCTGAAGACTGATGCAGGAATGTATGGAGAGAAAATGGGAACTGTCCAGGCAGTCATTGATATGTCCTTTCTTAGTTTTGGAAGCTGCAGGCCCTGCACTTCCTATATAAGCAGATATATTTACCCCTCTCAGGTCTCTGAGGTGGTTGAAGAATAGACAGCTAGAGTCTCATAGTTAAATTTTGAGTTGTTTAGGAATCAAGAGGGTGTTATAGATCTAAGAAGATACTCTTAAAAGTGTGTTGCAAGTTAGTATGAATGTTGAGTCAGATATAGACCTTTAAACACATGGAGATGGTTAGATAGTAGAATGTTAAAGTCAGGGGCCAAATATGTATAAACTGGACATTGGGAAGGTATACTGGGCCATTTAACTCTCATAAATGTGTCATATTTATATCTGTTGTTTTGTATAATACTTACTGTTATAAGAGAAGGAACCATCTGTTGGACTGAAAGGGGAAACTTCTGGGGGGAAGAGGGTGGAAGGGCAGGATAGGAAGGGGGGAATAGGGAGGGGTTTGTGACTGAGATGTAACTTGAAGAAAAAAAAATAAAGTATTTATAAAAAAAAAAGAAAATACCATTTACATGAAATTGAACCTTTTTAATTATTCAATATGTATCTATTGGTAACTATATTCACTTATAAACATTCATTTAACTACTAACCCTAAGAATGACTAACAACCCCTATTACCTAACCACTAAACCTATTGATAACTATTACAACTATTTTCATAAACTTTTGTAAGGATACAGTCTCTGGGGCAAGTCCTCAGTCATCAGGAACACAGTCTCTGGGGTACACCCTTTAATACATTTATCGGTTTTTCTTCTGGAATATCTCAGATGTAGTTCTATCAGGGTAAATTGGCTATGGTGGCTTCACCTTAAATAAGGCTTGAGGCTTTCTTCTCTCTGGGAGACCTCAGCCATCTGTAAACTAAATTATTTCCTTTGTATCAGCCACTTTGTCACCCTGCCTCAGTCTTTAGATCTGGCCACAGTTCTGTTCAGGTCACTGTTCAGACAGGTCAAACCCCTCTAGGTAAAAACTGAGCTACAGGGTTTAGTCCTTGGCCTTTTGCTGTTTTGCTGAGGCTTTCTCTGATCACCAGTTTCTTTCTGCTTCAGGCAGATCAGACCCTCAGTCCACCAGCACTTTCTCCATCAGACATGCAAACTACTTACTCATTGTCCTTTCTAACATGAGGACTCTAGCATTGAAGCTCTCTAGCATGGGACCCCTCCAGCTGCATCCACTTGTCCTTAAATAGTATCTCTCCTTGTTCCACCTGGATTCAGCTTAGTCTGGGCTCTGCCACTTATCAACTGAAAACAATGCCAGGCCATAAACCTTGTTTTTAGTCCATAGAGACTCCCCTCATTTCGCCTGGCTTCCTTGTTTTTAGTCCATAAGATGATAAGCTAATTGCCCACTGCCAAGTTGATCTTCATTCCCCGTATTAAGAAACTGTATCAGAAACCCCTAGATATTTACTAAATCTAATTTATATTAATCTAACTCTTCTTATATTTACATGATATTAGGTCCTTATTTCAGGTGAATAAAATATATAAAAATGCTTGTTTTCTTGTAGCGTTACCCAGGGAGCTATGATTTGAAACAGGTTTTTGTTTGTTTGAAATTTTTTTTCTTTTAGAATTTCCTTTAAATTGAAAACACAGGTTTTGTTGTTCTTGTTGTTGTTATTTACTGCCCACTGCAAATAAGATTAGTTCTCATTTGCAAGACTGTGGTTCTAAATATCAAGTAACTTCACTGTAGAAGGATTTTTAATCTCAAAAAGATATATGATTTTAATCTTCACAGGATTTAAGGTACCTTCATTCTGTTTTTATGCCAATAATCTTTCTCCTATTGTGTCTCTATTTGATCCATTTGTCCTAGTGAAAATGACAACTCCTTTCTGTTCCTTCAGCAAGATAAAAAATTCTTTCTCAAGCTTTAAGGTCTTTTCTTCTCCTCAAGATAAACTTTCACTGATTATAGATTATTTCAGGCTCTGTTCTTTGTTTACAATAAATTACTTACTAAATCTAAATGTCAATAGTGAGCTCCAGTGACTTAGAACTAAAATCTCATTAATTTATTTCCTGGAGCTGTGTTCCTAGGATCTTTTAAATGGAGGGCAAGATAATAATCCGGTGATCAGGGAGTAGCCTTTGAATACAGGACAACCTAACAAGATTAAATAATAGAAAACTTAATATTATTTATAAAATGTCTTTGACATCCTGAGAACTTACTATTATGCTGATAGGTGAAAGAAATAAGTAGAAAAAAATCAACTGTAGTTATACCTAATGTGCTTCAGATTGATGACCAAACACCAAATAAACATTTAGTCTATTGAAATTCCTGCAGGTTTTTCAACAAGAATGTACCCCCTCAGGAACTTCTGCTTTGCATAATCTTTAGTAGCTATATAAATTCAGTTAAGCTGAAATGAATGTGGATTCAATCACATTTCAAAGTTTCAACCTAACTGTGATGACAGATTATAAAAGTATTTTTTTTCTTAATTTCTAATTTATTATTTTTACCTTTCTTATACTGGTCAATATAGAAGATGAGATACTTGCGGTAAGGTGGTTGAAACTAAATAAGCCTGTAGCTTTATTTTCTTACATTAATCTCCTTAATGTCCTTCTAGTTTTAGCTTCCCAAAAATGTAATGTAAAGATCAATTTAGAAAAAAAAATTAAAACACTCACCTACTATACTCCCTTCTCTACAACTAGCATTGGATGGATGATAAATCAGAAGTTCTGGCTGACATTTAAGTGTACTGAAGAGCTCTAAAAGTAAGATCACAAATGCATTTTAAAAGGCTTATTTTTAGTTTTTGTTGTGCTCATAAAAAAGAAAACAGTGAACCCAACAAATTTAACAAAGTTGGAAAATAAATTCATTTTTAATTTCAATTTTAATTTTATATAAATGATGATCTAATTAGTCTCCAATGAAATCATCCTATTTATCCAAAAAAAGTTTTCTTATTTCAACTCAAGTTGACTAAATCTTAAAGTTCATTTGTTGTTTTCTTTTCAATACTGTGGTTCCCTTGCTTATTGGTATCTTAAAAAAAAAAACATTGATTCATTCATTTTATTTTATGGGTATGTATGCCTTTCAGTAAGTGAATGTAAAACGAGACTGTCAAATGTGTGGGAGCCTGTGGAGAACAAAAGAGAATGCTAGATCCTCTAAAATTGGAATTCAGGTAGTTGTGAACTGCCCAACATGGGTAATAGGATCTAAGCACAGATCCGCTGGAAAAAGAACGTTCATTGGAACTTTATCTCCAGCCCTATTGCTGTCAGTTTTTATCATTATCTTTACTTAGTGTATGATATTAGTTATCAGAGAATCTTCCCTCCCTACAGTTCTTTTTTTAAATGTTTATTTATTACTTCAAGTTACATCTCCATCACAGTTCCCTCCCTCCACCCCTCCCTCCACCCCTCCCTGTCCCACCTTCCCACACTCCTCTCCTTCTCTCACCTATGCTACTCCTCTGGTGTGGGGTGCCATACATATATCAACCCTCTCAGTTCAGCAATCATATGAGGGCTGAGCTTCCTCTTGCACTGGGGACTTACAAGGCAGCTCCACTAGGGCAAAGTGTCCCACTAACAAATAACGAAGTCTATGTTCCTGTTGCTTTTGGTCTGCTGGTTGTAGGATAGTTATCCTGTACTATATGACTAAAATCCAGTTATAAGTGAATAGATGTCATGTGTATCTTTCTCGGTCTGGGTTCGCTCACTCAGGATGAGCTAGGATGTCCACTCTCCCCATATCTAACATTGTACTTGAATTTCTAGTTAAAGCAATAAGACAGCTAAAGGAGATCAAGGGGATACAAATTGGAAAGGAAGAAGTCAAAGTATCCCTATTCACGGATGATATAATAGTATTCATAACTGACACCAAAAATTCCATCAGAGACCTCCTGCAACTGATAAACACTTTCAGCTAGGTGGCTGGATTCAAAATTAATTGAAAACAATCTACAGCCCTTCCTTATACAAAAGATAAATGATCCAAGAAAGAAATTAAGGAAACAACACCCTTCACAATAGCCACAAACAATATAAAATATCTCGGGATAACTCTAACCAAGCAAATGAAAGAATTCTACAACAAGAACTTCAACTCCCTACAGTTTTTGTACACTCATTCTCAATTTAGAGTTAATGGTTTAATTGGAGAGATATACTAGCTGAGTTTGAATGTGGATTTTTGTCAGTAATCTCAACATTCACAAAATTGGAACAGGAGTCATGCCATGAGTTTGATATCAGCTTGGATTACACAGTGACTTCCTGGCGTGACTGGTTGTGAACACAAAAAGAAAATGAGGGAGGGACATCATTTACTCGTGGATATCTTTACATTCTTCTAATGTCTTAAGATGAAGATAAAATTTCCATCTTCTTTTGTTAAATGCTAATATTGTCAGCAAGTTCACAGAACTTCAAGTAACTGCACTTTTAGTATCTGTGTCTTTTTTAATAATTTTTTAAAAATTTATTTATTTTCTTAATTTTTATGTACATTGGTGCTTTGACTGAATGTGTGTCTGTGTGAGGGAGTCAGAGCCCCTTGAACGCAGTTAACAGACAGTTAGCTGTCTGGGAATTGAACCTAGGTCCTCTGGAAGAGCTTCCAGTGTTCCTAACCACTGAGCCATCTCTCCGGCCCCTAGTATCTGTGTCTTAACAAAGGTTATATATGGTACAGCTTTTTGAACAACAATATAAACATGATTTTTTTTCTTGAGACAGATCTTGCTATGTAATCCTAGGCAGCCAAGAAACTGCTATGTAGAGTAGGCTTGTCTTGAATTCCCAGAGATCCACTTGTCTAAGCCTCCTGAGGGCTGGGATTAAAGGTATTCACCACTATGAATGGCTCAACATGAACTTAACAGAATGGAAGTAGAAAAATACTATATAATCATAAACTTATGTTTTTAGAATATAAGCTGCAAACAGTTTAATTTTTCCTACTTAATATGTCTCTTCCAATAATGCATGTGATTTTAATCATATGCAGGCCCAAGTATTCATAGACATAGGATAATAAATATATTTTTTCTATCAGGTTAACAGAGAACAGTTTTGTCTTAGTGTACATACAACAAAAACCTATCTAGACCTGACTATTTTTTTCTAATTTTCATTCCTGAAAACTCTGCAAATACATGAATAGCAACTGGCCAAATCTGCTCGTTACTGGGGGTAGGGAAACTTACAGCATTGTTTGGCGATGGGAGTATGTGTAGCCAAATGCAAGTAGGGAGCAGAGGGATTCTGAGGTTACTAGAGGCCTTGTTTGGAGAGGGAGTGTACAAAATACATGGAGGTGAAGGATTAGTCTGTCAAAAGAGGGTTTTGTTTGTATGCATAACCCAAATCAAATGGGTGTCCCCAGAGAACTAAACTTACTCTTGCCTGTCTCAATACCATTTAATATTCTTTAGTTGCCCTTTAAAAATGTTAGAGATTATGATATATAAATATATCTTTTTAACACCCAAACACCACAGTACACGTATTACATACAAAAAAATTTAAAACTAGGTAGCTTCAAATATTTTGGCTTACTGTTAGGCCTTATCAGTTGCCTTGGTTTGATTTCTGTTATACTGACCAAAACCAACTTGTGGAGGCAAGTATGTATATGTCTTATATTTTCTGTCACAGTCCATCACTGTGGGCAGTCAAGGTAGGAACATAAGAAAGCACTTGGAGTCAGGAACTGAAGCACAGACCTTGAAGGAATGGTGCTTACTGGCTTGCTTGCTATGGCTTGCCCACCCTTGACCACCAACCCAGGGATGGCACCACCTGCAGTGGGCTTGGCCCTCCCATATCAATCGTTAATTAAGAAAATTGGCCATAGGCTTGCCTGCAAGATAATCAGAAGGAGGCATTTTCTCAGTTGAGGTTCCCTCTTCCCAGATAATCTAGCTTGTGACAATTAAACAAAAAGCAATCAGCACACCTGTACTACAGCTCAATTTACATGAAAGAAAATTTTGAAGATGGTCAACTGGTCCCCAAATACTAGAATTTTATAAATATAACTACTACAACTTAGAATTACTGTTTTGATTTAATATCTCTTTCTTGGGGGATTTATTGATATGGTATTTGGGCCTTATCCATGAAATTAATTGATATCCTCTCCCAGCTTAATGGCACTAAATCAGTACACAGAGGATCCGACCCTTCTTTTGGCCTATGCAGGAACAAGGCATGTATGTTGTGCACAGACATACCTGCAGACAAATATCAATACATGTTGAAGTAAATAGTTAAATTATTACCAGTATTTACATTGTAGTTATTTTGCCGGCTGTGTTTATCCTTAACCCACCATTATAAGTGAACACACAGACACTTGATGTATTTTAACAAGCCTTAGCATGGACTGTGTAATTCTAGCCCATCTAAACTAGTTTTTAATGTTATTCCCCCAAATAAAACCCCAATATATGCATACATCCCCTTGGGCTGTTATTCTCCATGTTATCCAAACGCTCCAGACCACATGGAATGATCTTCTTCTATCTTACTCATTGTATCTTCTCCTTTCCTCCTCCTAGCTTCTCCTCCCATGATCTTCTCTGCTCCAAAAGCCCACCAAACTTTTCCCCACCTAAATCTCTTCTACCCAATCCAGGCTGCAACATTTATTCAACCAATCAACTCCAAATTAGGTAGAGAAAGGATCACACAACAAAGACATGTATAAGTGACACCATATCCTGTGGCTAGTAATAAGCCACAAAATACAAGCAGCTTTCAGATCACCCCATCACATACATATGAAAATAAAATAATCCAAAAAGGAATAAATACAGAGTACATGATTGTGGGAGGAAAAAGTGGTGGAGGAGATAAGGGAGAAAAAGGTGTGGGTTGGATTAGAATATATTATATGTACTTTTGAAATTCTCAAATTAAAAAATGGAAAATAATACAATCTTAGCTGAATTTCCTGCCAAATCGCTTCAAGAACAGCACTCAAGAAACTGAGGTAGGTTAGCCATGACTCAAGGGTCTAGCCTGTCCATTGTCTAAGACAAAGCTGGGCTACATACAAAAGTCCATTCCTCAAAAGAATAACAAACAAAACATCTAGTAAACCACAACAAATTCAAAACACAATAACTCCTTACAAATCTTAAGAAATAAAAGAAAAGAAATTGGCAAGATTAAAATGACAAAAGCAATTTACAGAACATAATATGAAACTTAATTTATACAAAGAAGCTGGAGCTTGTTCAGCTTTATAGAGACATGAACAAAAATCGTGCATATAAGGGGCTAGAGGATGGAGCATTGATAGTCATTGTTTAATGCATATAAATTTGCTTTAGAAAAGTTTTGAAAACTGTCTGGAGATGAAAAAGGGTAGTTTCAGAACAATGGGAATATTCTTAATTTACTTTAATTTTGTGCCTAAAATTATTACAATGATAAATTATATGTTGTGTGTATTTTACCACCATAAAATGATGAAATAATGATAAAGTGGAAAAGTCAGAGTGAAATGACAAAAAAAGGAATGATAAGGTTAAATGTTTTTTTTTGAGATAGGATCATTCTATATAACTCCGGATGTCCTTGAACTCTCTATGAAGATGAGGTTGACATATAACTTGATCCATCTGTCTCTGCCTCCCAAATGCTGAAATTAAAGGCACGTGCAACCATGTGCAGCTCAAGTAAAATAAATTTTGACTAAAGGATACAGAAGAGAAAATAAGAACTTTGGCAAAAGTGAACAAAGAATAAAAATTTATGAAGAGATAATTAAGTTGGGGAACTCATATCAATCAGATTCTATTATTATTATTATTATTATTATTATCTGTGTACAAGTATTTTGTCTGCATGTATGTCTGTGCGCCACATGCACTCCTGGTTCTCATGTAGTGTAGAATAGGTTTCAAATCCCCTAGAACTGGAATTACAGATGGTTGTGAGTCTCCATGTGGGTACTGGGAAATGAACCTGAATCCTCTGAAAGAGCAGCCA
>CAJQZJ010031169.1:0-33910 GCA_907164525.1 Lophiomys imhausi
TGGGGTGCTGAGAAAAAGGTGTATTCCTTTGTGTTTGGGTGAAACGTTCTGTAGATATCTGTTAGGTCCATTTGTTTCATGATCTCTGTTAGACTCAATATTTCTCTGTTTGTCTTCTGTCTTGATGATCTGTCCTTTGTTGTGAGTGGGGTGTTGAAGTCTGCCACTACTAATGTGTTGTGATCAACGTGCGCTTTAAGTTTTAGAAGTGTTTCTTTTACGAAAGTAGGTGCCTTTGTATTTGGGGCATAGATGTTCAGTATTGAAATTTCCTCTTGATGAATATTCCCTTTAATGAGTATATAGTGCCCTTCTTTGTCTTTCTTCATTAACTTCAGTTGGAAGTCTGTTTTGTTTGATATTAGGATGGCTACTCCAGCTTGCTTCCTGGGTCCATTTGCTTGGAAAACCTTTTCCCAGCCCTTTACTCTGAGGCAGTGTCTATCTTTTGTAGTTAGATGTGTCTCTTGTATACAGCATAAGGAAGGGTCTTGCTTGCGGATCCACTCTGTAAACCTATGTCTTTTTATTGGGGAGTTGAGTCCATTGATGTTGATGGATATTAGTGACCTGGGGTTGTTGTTTCCCATTAGTTTGGTATAGGTGATGGTCCTGTGCCTCTTTTGGTTTAGTTGCTGAGGGGTTTTCTATTCCCTTTGTTTTCTTAGGTGGAATTTTCTTCTCTGGCTTGGGATTTTCCTTCTAGGATTTCCTGTAGTGCTGGGTTTGTGGGTAGATATTGTTTAAATTTGATTTTGTCATGGAATATCTTGTTTTCTCCATCTATGTTGATAGAGAGTTTTGCTGGGTAAAGTAGTCTGGCTGGTCACCTATGATCTCTCAGGACTTGTAGTATATCTGACTAGGCCCTTCTAGCTTTTAACGTTTCTGAGGAGAAGTCAGGTGTAATTTTCACGGTTCTGCCATTGTATGTGACTTGACCTTTTTCTCTTACAGCTTTTAATATTCTTTCTTTGTTCTGTACATTTGGTGTTTCAATTATTATGTGGCGAGAGGAGTTTCTTTTCTGATCTAATCTGTTTGGTGTTCTGTAAGCCTCTTGGATTTTTATTGGCATCTCTTTTTTCAGGTTTGGGAAGTTTTCCTCTATGATTTTGTTGAAGATATTTCCTGGACCTTGGAGTCGGGAGTCCTCTCTTTCCTCTATACCTATAATTCTTAGGTTCCGTATTTTCATTGAGTCCTTGATTTCTTGGATGTTGTGGGTGAGAGATTTTTTAGCCTTCTCATTTTCTTTGGATGTTGTACTGATTTCTTCCATAGAATCTTCCTTGCCTGAGATCCTGTCTTCCATCTATTGCATCCTATTTTTGATATTCACATCGGTAGTTCCTGTTCTCATCCCTTGATTCTCTACTTCCTCTTTTAACTCTGACTGCGTTTTCTTTATTGTTTTTATTTCTATTTTCATGTCTTGTATGGTTTTATTCGTTTTGTACATTTCCTTCTCCAGCTTGCTTGTTTTTGTATGAAAATCTTTCATTGCTTTGTCCTTTTCCTGTTCAAGCTCTGTCACCATGGCTTGGAGCTCTTTAATGGTGTTGTTCATTGTTTTGACTTGTAAAATTGTGGCTTCTTTGAATTCCTTCATAGTTTTAACTTCTTCTTGAAGGGACTCTATCACTTTCCATAATGAAGAATTGTGAACATTTTCATGTGTTTCTGTTGGTGTGAGGTCATCTGAATTGGATGAGCTAGCATAATTCTGCTTTGTTGGAGTCATATTTCCTTGATTTCTATTTTTTCTTGGACCTTTGGCCATTGGATGCGCTTAGCTGTCTGTTCTTGTCGTATTCTGTGCTTGGATCCACAGGGGAAGCTTTGGTGCAGGGGACGAGTTACTTGGCTATCTGTCTTTGCTTACAGGGGGATTTCAGGGTCACTGTGGTTTTAATATTCCCAGATTGTGAGTAATGGACCGGGATTGTTTCTTTGCTCCCAATTCAGACTTCTCTATGTTGCACTCTGAGTTATCAGCCTGTAATGGTTCTGATGGTATGGACCTGTTTGCCCAGGCACAGATTCTCTGGGCTTTGTTTGTTGTCACGGAGGCTGACAGGGTCTGGCTCCACACCTAATATGTCTGGATTTTCCAGAATACAGCTATGGTCCCCTGACTTCTGGTTTCTCACTAGGCTTCTCGCCACAAGCCTGACCCCTGTGCATGGTTCCCTCCCTGTCTGCCCAGCCGCGGGTCTCCCTCCCTAGCTGCTCGGCCATGGGTGCACCGAGTCCCAGATCCTCTGGCCGCCTTAGTGGGCCTCTCTCCCCAGCAGACAAAATATTTTCAAATTGAAGTCAAATACCCAAGAATAGTATCATGCATCAGAACCAACATAGTTTTATTTCATGAGTGCAAGATTATTTCAACATGCTAATTGATGTTTAAGATTCCATATAAATACAGTAATGAACAGAGGTCATATGGTCATCTCAATAGATATAGAAAAGGCAGGTGACAATGATCAGGGTGATTTATGATAAAACCACAGAAGAAAGTAGTGATGGATCACACCACAATCATGGTCGTATATGACAAACTCATAGTCACTACTGTACAAAATGAGGAAAATTTAGTATCATGTCCTCTAACGATATCTGGAATAAGACAAGAGTGGCCACTCTGATTTTATTTAATATAGTGTTTCAAGTCTTAGTGTAATCAGATAAGAAACATAAACAAAAGTGATACAAATAGGAAAAGAAAAAGTCAAAGTACATCTATTAACAGAGAATATTGGTATATAATGAAAAGATCCTATGGATTTTGCCAGAAAAATATCTTAGATCTGATGCACACTTTCAACAAAGTTGAAGGAAAGAAAATTTTAAAAATAGCAGATTCACCCAAATGCCTCTTCACGCAATCATAAGGAAGTTTCCTCATCTATGTTCATAGCAGCCTTATTTGTAATGGCTAGAAACTGGAAACAACCCAGATGTCCCTCAACCGAAGAATGGGTCAAAAAACTGTGGTACATCTATACAATGGAATATTATTCAGCTATCAGGAACAATGAAATTATGCAATTTGCAGCCAAATGGATGGAACTAGAAAAGCTCATCCTGAGTGAACTAACCCAGACTCAAAAGGACACATATGGCATCTATTCACTTATAGTAGGATTTTAGCTATATAGTAAAAGGTATCGATACTACAACTAACACACCAAAGGGAACTTGGACATAGACTTCTTATTTTTAATTTTTATTCTTTATTTATTTTTTATATATTAGTTATATTTTTTCTATTTTTTAGTCTTTTTTATCTATTGTATGCTTATTGGTTTGTTTGTTTAGTATTTCTCTCTCCCGGGCAATGAGACACTTTTCACTGATTGTACTGCTTCGTAGATCCCCAATGAATGAAGAGGCTCTTGGCCCTCATACGATCTATCAACTGAGATGAGGGAATGTTATATAAGGACACCCCACCCCAGAGAAATGGGATGGAAGTGTTAGGGTGTAATGAAAAAAAATGAAATGTGATGTTTCGGCCTTTTACTACTAAGTGTCATAAACTGTTTAGGATAATTAAGAAATGCAAACTAATCATTATGCAAGCCAGTCATTCAGTTAGGTACTATGACAGCCTGTTATAGTTACTTTCTAAGCTAATCAGAAATAAACCGGCAAGAGACAAGCAACATCTGCTTACCCTAATAAAACAGATAGATAGGGCCTTTTCAAAAACCTCAAGAGATCTGCAGAATATGGCATTCAAAGATGTTTTCGTAACTTTAGATTTTTTTATATCAAGACATATCAACTCCTCACAGCACCCCCTATTCTCCTCCAAGTAGAAGATGAGCATCAAAGAATCTCCAGTGGGAGATGATTGAATTAGTCACAAGCCTATCTCTTGGTAGGAAAAGCCCCTTGCCCCAACTGTAGACAGAATGCTGTCCAAAAAGGACAAAACCTGGAAGCAGGTAAGTCAACAGCCTAGCTCTGCCAAGACAGGGTAGGTAAGTCCTTCATAACCCCTGCTCTACAATCAATGTCTGTCAGAGAAACAGGGCCAAATGACTGAAGATCGATGCTGTAATGTATGGAGAGAAAATGGGAACTGTCCAGGCAGCCACAGGTATGTCATTTCTTAGTTTGGGAAGCTGCAGGCCCTGTACTTCCGATAAAATCAGATATATTTATCCCTCTCAGGTCTCTGAGGTGGTTGAAGAACAGATAGGTAGAGTCTCATAATTTAATTTTGAGTTGTTTAGGAGTCAAGAGAGTGTTATAGATCTAAAAAGATACTTTTAAAATTTTGTTGCAAGTTAGTATGAATGTTGAGTCAGATATAGACCTTTAAACTGATGGAGATATTTAGATAGTAGAATATTAAAATCTGGTATCAAATACATATGGACTGGTCATTGGGAATGTACGTTAAGCCATATAACCCTCATAACTGTGGCCTAATTACCTCTGTTGTACTGTATTGTATTTGTTATTATAAGAGAAAGAGCCATTTGTTGGACTGAAAGGGGAAACTGTAGGGGGAAATAAGATATACCTTAAACTTAAAAGAAAAAGAAAAGGGAAGAGGATTGGGGGTTGAGGGTGTGAGTGTGGGACTGGAGAGGGAATAGGGAGGGGACTGCGATTGAGATTTAACTTGAAGAAATAAAAAATAAAGGAAAAAAAATAAAAATAAAATAAAATGTAGACAAAAGGAGAACCCTTACGCACAGCTGGTGGCAGGTAGACTAGCCCAACCACTACAGAAACCAACATGGAGGTTCCTCAGATAACTAAAAATTATCATCTATTTGATCCAGCCACAGCACTCCTAAAGGACTAAAGAACTCCAAGTCAGCACGTCACAGGGACACCTGCACCTTGCTGTTTACCGAGGTGCTACCCCCCCAAAAAAATAGCAGATTTTCTACAAGCTAACAATGAACTATTCAAAATATAAACTGTAGAAAAATATTCCATTCACAATAGTCTCAATAAAATATCTAGGAACTCACCTACTTAATGAAGTGAAATAACTATACAATGAAAATTTTTTAGATAGTGATGAAATGAACCTACTCTCATTTTTTATCTCTACATTACAACTCCCACATCTAAAGCTCAGGGAACATTGTGTAAGATGGGGAGTAAAGATTGTAAGAACCAGAGTATTTGTTGTGAAATTGTCTCCTATCAATCTCAGTAGCTAAACATAAATTCTCATCAACATGACTGCCCAAACATGAGTTGAAGAAGGACAATAATAATAGATATGCTAAAGTGGAGGAAGGAAAGCCCACAAGGCTTGAACCTTATACAAAAACTACAGGGAACTAAGGAATGGTGAGAGAGGGAGAAACGGTCTTTTCCCAGGAAGAGCACACCAATTGGTTATCCAATGCTGAATGGTCAGTTTTTCAAACATACATATGAATAAAAATTATACGGACTGAGCAGTGTGTATTTAGTGATATATAAACACACACACACATATATATATATACACACATATTTATACATACACACATACATACATGCATACATACATACATACATACAATCATATGCAATAACAATTGATGAAACAGGCCATGAATTTGAAGGAAAGCAGAGAGATTTATATAGGAAGTTTTGGGAGGAGATGGAATGTTCCCTGGAAGTGCAAGCAGAATAATTCCTTACCTCTCCAAGTTTCTTGGTCATGGTATTTTCTCACAGTCATAAAAACCCTGATAAACATAGTTCTAGCTATGAAGAATAAGGGATTGGCAAGAGTTGGATGGCAAGAAAAGAAGGCAATAGTTAGGGGGTTGTATGATAAGACTTTATAATATACTTGTGTACAATATTATAAGATATTATATATTTTAATATATGCTAATGAAACTTTTTTTATTCTTCTCTCATTTGTCGCATTTTGATCTCAATTTCTCCTTCTGTCACTTCTCCCAGTCCCACCTACCAACTTCACTTTTCTCAGATCCACTACTCCTCAGTTTCTAAAAAAAAAAAAAGAGCAGTTTTCCTAGGGATATTCAAGGAATATTTCCAAACAAGTTACAATAAGACTAGGCATAAACCCTTATATCAAAGCTGGACAAGGCAACCCAGTGAGAGGAAAAAGGTTCCAAGAACAGGCAAAAGAGTCAGAGATACCTCCCCACTTCCCCTGTTGAGAGTCCCACAATAACATCAAGCTACACAACCATATGTTCTATGCAGAGAACCTAAGTTAGACCCATACAGGCTCCTTGATCTCTGTGATCTCACTTGAATTCTCCTCAGTTGATTCTGTGAATCATGTTCCTGTGGTGTCCTTGGGCCCTCTTGTTCCTACAATCAATCCTTGATCCACCTCTTCTTTGGGGTTCCCCTGGCTCTGCCTAGTGTTTGGCTGTGGGTCTGCATCAGCTCCCATCAGCATTTTTTAAAATAAACTATTTTTATTGGGATGGTTAATCTTCACTGTTAACTTGGCTGGATTTAGAATCACAAGGAAAAGACACCTTGGAGTATGACTTCAAGGGCATTTCTAGAAAAACATGAACTAAAATGGAACAACCACCCTGAATGCTGAATGCGGGTTGTTATCATCCCATCCCATGGGTTATGGTCTCAGACTGCAGATGCAATGTGATTGCCTCACATTCATGTTTCCCTGTTTTCCCTGCCGTGTTGGACTACTTTATGTCAAGCTGTAACTTTCCTTCATCAAGATGCTTCTTTTCATGGATTTGATCTGATCAATGAGAAAAACAACTAATACATAAATAAACCAAGTTTATGAATCTTGTTCGAATTCTCATTTAAATGATGTGACTTGTTAAGCTCTCTTTGGTCAATTGTGAATAAGAATGTAGATTAGGCTGTGGATGACACTAAATGATCATTTTCCTTTCAGTAAAAATTTGGTAATTTATGTTGAAAATTTAATGAAAATTAAAGGTGAATAAAGAAGTATTTACAAGAAGTAGACCTACAAAGCAGAGTAAGGATCTAGGTGAATTTTTTCACAAAGGCAATAAAAAATTTGGAAGAAGAAGAACAACAAAAAATTCTTGAATTTTAGAAAATAACCAAAAACTAGCCTAAAAGAAATCCATTGTAAAACAACCCGCTGAACATTGGTGTAAACAGTGGAATTATACTGTTTAAACTTAAGTCTAATTCCATTCCTCTTTTACCATAGTGATAGAGCACACTAGCCATGAAAAAAACATCAGCTGGTGAACTGGGAGATGACTTGATTTGACTGTCAAGTTAAGCCCCATTCCTAGAACACATTCATCATTTAATTATTAACTATTTACAGTAGCCTTTGCACATTCTATTCCCAGGTCCTTGGGCTATGTGACCTGACTCTGAGTTCAGTTGCCTAGAAAAACCCCTATCCCTGGAGTATTATTGAGAATGGTAGCAATTACTGGATTTAGTAATACATCATTTGGCTACGTCTGTGCATTTATTCAGAACAAAGTAGAGCCTGGTTAAAAAAAAATCTTACATTTGGTAAAGAGAATAAGGGTAATAGAAGGAATTTTTATAATGCTCTAGTATATCATAGGATATCTAGTAGGTACACATTATTACAATACCAGAGAAGATGAAAATAATAATAATAATAATAATAATAATAATAATAATAATCTTTTCTCTTTCCTTGATGTTCTACTCAAATCGGAAGTAAAAGTTAAAACTAAAATAAATTCTGTATCAGAACATAGTAAAATAATAAGAGGCTTACATCATTTCATAAAATATTCTGAAGTTTTTATTTAATTCAAAACTAAGTACTCTCAATAACAATTCTCTTATTTTGAGACAAGGTGTCTCTTTAAAGCCCTACTTGTCCAGGAAATCTTCTGTACTGACCAGGCTGACATTGAACTCACATAGAATCTGCCTGTCTGTCTCCCAAGTTCCCCCTTTCCCTCTTCAAGCGCAAATCATAAGAAGTCAGGCCAGGAAATAAACTAGAATTAAAGAAAAAAGGAAGAGAAGAAAGTAAGAGCCAAATATTTCAGGAAATATAAAACATGCAGAATTAATCTAGGAAGGGCACTCAAATTTACATTAATGAAGGATGAAACTCTGGAAGCATCAATAAACATGGAAGAGGAGAAGATCTGAACCCAAATGGACCACAATATATTATTTAAATGACTAGCGTTCAATAAGAAGCAATTAGAGTGGAAAAAGGGAGCACAAATTGTGTTCAACGAAAAGAGAATTGACTCACTCTCAGCAGGTAATGCAGAAGCACACAAACCTTGAGAGAATAGAGGAACTGACAAGAGCCAAACAGAACATGTGTATGCATACAAATATGTACACTTACTTCCTCTCCTATCTCTGCCAGAATAATATTTGGTGCACATTTAAGAAATTTTAGAGTAAAAAGTTCCCATTAACTTCAAAAAAATAATAAATCGTAAGCCCTGAAAAGCAATAGAAAAGTGTTGTCCATAGAAAGAAAGAAACAAAGGCAGTGTGTATGCAGAATGTCTGATGGGGAAGATCTTCAAGGGGGAAATAAGAGTGATGTAGTAGAGCTGCAATCAACTTTGATTCCAGGAACAGTGAAGTCTCCAAGGACAGTCCATCCAGAGGAAAGCAAGTGGCTATGACGGTAGACTACACAATTAGGCTAAAGTAACCATCTTAAAGGACCCATATGGTCCCCACAAATCACTATAACAATAAGTGTAGAGAGCTGCGACGTGCCGCACCCTAAAGATGGCACTGGTTTCTGCCTTCCACCAGCCCGATGGTGAGCGCTCTCGATGGTAAACAAGTCCATATTTGGCTAAGACTGCTGATCTGGCTTGCTTCCGCATACGTGGGCCTCTAAGATAGCAACACATGGCTTTACTTGAATGGCTGTTCATATAGTATTTAGCCTGTGGGTTGGGTCTGCCCAGGCATTTGGAAGACTGTTTTCAAGGGACCTGAATAAACTGCTTGAGAAGAGCTTTTGCGAGTTGCGTCGTTCTTGCTGGTTGAGGTCGACACGACAAGTGATGGCCCGTACGGGGAACCAGAAAAGACTCAGAACTCCTGCAGTCAGGGGCAGTGCACTGGTAAGTTCCCAGGATAAATTGGGACAATAAAGTTTCACGGAAATAGCGAACAAAAGGTAAAGTTTCGCGGAAATTGCGAACAAAAGGTAAAGTTTCATGGGAAACTGCGAACCGAAAGTAAATTTTTAATCATGGGATCGTCTCAGTCACATCCAATTTTTCTGGCTCTTCAGGAGCTACTTTTAGCTAGGAAATTGAAACTTGAGAAGTCAACCCTAGAAAGATTTTTGAATGAATGCGACTCCGTGGCTCTGTGGTTTGCGGTGTCCGGGAATCTTACAGTATCCTGCTGGGACAAATTAGGCAGGGACTTGGATTTTGCTTGGGAGCATGGTGCTCTGAAGCATGGAGTAAGACCGGTTTGGAAGATGGTGAGGAGTTGTTTAGAAGATCAGAGATGCTGTAAAGCAATCAAGGAGGGAGAATCAGCCTAGGAACTGCTGCAAGGGGAAAGATCTGAGCAGGCAGACAGTGAAAAGGGAAGTAACAAAGGCGAAAGACCTGAGTAGGCAGACAGTGAAAAGAGAAGCAAAAAGAAGGTCCCTCTCTATCCCGATCTTAGAGATTTTAGAGATTTTGAGGACTCAGAGGGCATGGATTCTGAAGGGGAGCTACACGCTCTAATAGAACAGTTGGAGAGGACTGTTATTAGAAAAAGGGAAAAGATAAAGGTAAAAGAGAAAGACATGTTGGCGGCAGTCAGTGTAAGTGAAGCCGTTGCTGCGGCGCCTTCAACTCCCCCTCCATATCCAGAAGCCGTTCAGATAGATCAGCCTGTTCAGTCCCTGAAAGTAGGGAGATCTTTCTGCCCGGGGGTGTGGACACAAGTAAGAACAGAATTACAGTTTGCCTATCCGGTATACCAAGACCCACAAGGGAACAGGTATGAGGAACCGCTTGATTTTAAAGTAATTAAATCTCTTGCAGAGTCGGTTCGTACCTATGGCATTACCGCTTCTTTTACATTGGCTCAAGTAGAAGCATTAAGCAGACGTTGTATGACCCCGAGTGATTGGAGTGGCCTGGACCGCGCCTGCTTAAGTCCAGGGCAATACTTAGACTGGAAAGCTTTCTTGATTGAGTATGCCACCGAGGAAGCAGCCATTAATCAGAGAAATGGAAATCCAGCCTGGGATAGAGATATACTGCTTGGGCAGGGGAGATTTGCCAACCAGCAGACAGGATATCCCAATCAGGTTTATGAACAAATAAACCAGACAGCTATCAAGGCTTGGAAATCCCTTCCTAACAACGGGGAGGTGAGTGGGAACTTAACTAAGATTCTACAGGGCCCCAGGGAGCCCTTTTCAGACTTTGTGGCATGATTGGTGGAAGCGGCAGGGAAGATTTTTGGTGATCTGAATGCTGCTATGCCATTAATAAAACAGTTGGTCTATGAGCAATGCACCAAAGAGTGTAGAGCCGCTTTCACCCCTTACAAGAACAAAGGGCTAGAAGCCTGGATGAAAGTGTGTAGAGAACTTGGAGGGCCGTTAACTAATGCTGGTCTTGCTGCTGCGGTAGTACAGTTGACCAGAAAAGGTGGAGGACGTCCAGGAGTTTGTTTTAAGTGCGGCAAGATGGGACACTTTAAAAGACAATGCCCCGAGGGAAGGAGTACAGAAAGTACAGGAAGTGCACAACGCCCCAGGCAGCCGAGGTTATGCCCAAAATGTAAGAAAGGGAACCATTGGGCTAATGAATGCCATTCAGTGACAGACATCCATGGCCAGCCTTTGACTCAAGGTTATGGTGGCGCTCGTCCAAAAAACGGACAGTGGGGCCCACGACCCCAGGGCCCACAAATATATGGGGCAGTAGAGAATCAGGACAAAGAACAGAATCAAGAGAGATGGCCAACCCTCCGCCATCCGAGAGACCGCGGAGAGCCACTGCAGGCTTAGCAGGATTGGACCTCTGCTCCACCACCAGACTCATATTAACGCCCCAAATGGGGGTCCAGTTAATTGAAACAGATTTTAAAGAACCCCTTGAACCTGGTACACTTGGTTTGCTGTTAGGGAGGTCATCATCAGCCTTGAGAGGACTTATTGTCCATCCTGGGGTTATAGATCCAGATTATACAGGAGTGGTTAAGATCATAGTAGCCTCCCCCCGTGGTATAACAGCTATCTCTTCTGGAGATAGAATTGCTCAGTTGGTCATGTTGCCGAGCTTACATGATCGCTATGTGGCAAGGGATCGAGAGAGAGGAAAAGATGGTTTTGGGTCCACGGGCACGGATCTGACTTTTCTCTCCTTGGATTTGGACCAACGCCCCGTCTTGGAGTTAAAAGTTGATGGTAAAAGGATCCTGGGCCTTTTGGATACTGGGGCTGATAGGAGTATCATAGCAAAGAAAGACTGGCCTTCAGGTTGGCCTGTACAAGGCTCTTCTCAAACACTTCAAGGCCTGGGTTATGCTAAGACTCCAGATATGAGTGCAAGATTATTAAAGTGGCAGGACCAAGAAGGCCACTCAGGAGAAATGCAGCCATATGTACTTGAGCTCCCTATCTCCCTTTGGGGAAGAGACCTCTTAAAGGATATGGGATTTAAATTGAGTAATGACTATTCTGATTCAGCCCAACGTATGATGCAAGATATGGGATATGCTCCAGGCTTTGGAATAGGAAAATATTTGCAGGGGTGGAAGAGTCCCATATTTATGCAGCAAAGACAAAAGAGACAGGGCCTGGGTTTTTCCTAGGGGCCACTGAGGAGGGCATTCCCATAACTTGGAAGACGGAGGACCCAGTATGGGTTCCTCAGTGGCCACTTTCCTCTGTAAAATTGAATGCAGCCAAAGAGTTGGTAGATGAACAGATGTCTTTAAAGCATATAAAACCATCTGTATCTCCCTGGAATACACGTATCTTTGTCATTAAAAACAAATCTCGAAAATGGAGATTGTTGCATGACCTGCATGCCATAAATCAACAAATGCAGATCATGGGCCCAGTGCAACACGGCTTGCCGCTTTTATCATCTTTGCTAGCCTCATGGCCCATAATAGTTATAAATATAAGGGATTGTTTTTTTCTCCATCCCTTTGTGTGCCAAAGATAGTGAGAGATTTGCATTTACTGTTTCATCCTGTAACCATGAAGAACCTGATCAGCGGTTTGAATTGGTAGTATTACCTCAGGGCATAGCGAACAGCCCCACTATGTGCCAACTGTATGTGGGGGAAGCCATTGCTCCCTTGAGAAAGAATTTTCCAGATTTGAGATGTGTTCATTATATGGATGATATCTTACTGGCATCTAAGAGTGAACAAATGTTAGATCAGGCCTATGAAGAATTAGTTCAATTATTAAAAAAGAAAAGGTTGTTTATTGCTCCTGATAAGGTTCAAAAGGAAAATGTGGTTAATTATTTAGGAGCGAAGGTTGGACCTGAAAAGATAATACCTCAAAAGATTGAGATAAGAAAAGATAATTTAAAGACTCTACATGATTTTCAAAGGTTGTTAGGAGATATCAATTGGGTAAGAGGCTATTTGAAGCTACCAAATTATGAAATAAGACCCCTATATGATATTTTGAAAGGTGATTTGGCACTTAACTCTCCTAGGCAATTAACAGGAGTAGCAAGAAAAGCTTTAGGTAAAGTGGAAGAAAGGTTGCAGAGTGCCTTCCTAAAGAGATGGCAGGAAGGACAGCCCATTGTATTGTGCATATTTTCCACCTATGGTCAACCTACAGGATTGTTATGGCAGTACGGACCATTATTATGGACTTATTCAAAGATTTCTCCAAAAAACTCCATAGAACATTATCCCAATGCAGTTGCTGCTTTAGCCTTAAATGGTATCCAACAATGTTTGCAGTTTTTTGGAGTTGCTCCTGCCAGTATAATAGTGCCCTATTCCAGTCATCAAATTAAGATTTTGTGTGGCACTGTAGATGATTGGGCAATATTGCAATGTAGCTTTGAAGGAGTGATTGATAACCATTATCCTAAGCATCCATTGCTATCATTTTTTAAGGAGCACCCAGTGATATTCCCTAAGGTTACTTCAGCAGTACCACTTCAAGGGTCACCAAATGTGTTTACTGATGGCTCAAAGACAGGCTGCGGAGCCTATTTGATAGAAAGACAAGAGCCCATGCTATGCCAATTTCAACGGGGCTCCCCCCAAATAGTAGAGTTGAAAATAGTAATTGAGGTGTTTAAAAGATGTCAATTTGCATTCAATTTGATCTCAAATTCAGTCTATGTGGTCAACGCAGTGAAAGTATTAGAATTAGCAGGTCCTATTAAGAATAGTAGTACTGTATGTCCTTATTACAAGAGTTACAAGTTTTAATCTGGCAAAGACAAAGGTGTTTTTATATTCAACATATCAGAGCACATACAGGATTACCTGGACCATTAAGTGAGGGTAATGATAAAGTCGATCAATGGACTAGGATAGAATGCATTTTTTGGAGTTCATTCCTGGACCAAGCCAGACAGTTTCACCAATTATTTCATGTAAATGCAAGAACTCTACAGCAGAAATTCCATTTGTCTAGAGCAGATGATAGACAAGTGGTTTTAGACTGTCCTCAGTGTGTGATTCATCATCATTCTCCCAGTGTGGGAGTGAACCCTAGAGGGTTGATGCCACTCAAAATCTGGAAAATGGATGTTACCCACATTTCAGAGTTTAGAACCTAAAATATATTCATGTATCTGTGGATACCTGCTCAGGTATCATACATGCTACACCTATGAGTGGAGAAAAGGCTCGCAATGTCATAGGGCATTGCTTAGAAGCCTGGGCTGCATGGGGAAAACCACAACAGCTGAAAACGGACAATGGACCAGCCTACACGGCTCAGTCCTTTGTCTCCTTCTGCAACCAGATGGAGGTACAACTTAATCACGGATTACCATATAATCCTCAAGGACAAGGAATTGTGGAGCGTGCTCATCGCACCTTGAAAGAATGTTTGCAAAAACAGAAAGGGGGAATAGGCTAAGGCCGTACCCCCAAGGAGAGAATGTCTTTAGCCTTATTTACTTTAAATTTTTTAAAATTTGGATGCTCAAGGCCGCTCAGCAGCGGACAGACATCAGGATTCCCATGGTCCACCTAAAGGCATGGTGAAGTGGAAGGATATTTTGACAGGCTCTTGACGAGGGCCTGACCCCATGCTAAGATGGGCGAGAGGATCTGTTTGTGTTTTTCCTCAGGATCAACAAGATCCAGTGTGGGTGCCTGAACGCCTTGTGAGGAAGATTCATCATGAAGACCTTCCTAGGGATCCTGGTGATAGTAGCAGTGATGATGTCAGGAATGACCGAGCCGAGATGGGGGATCCTGTCGATATTCCCAAAGCCGATGCAGGTCAGACATGATGCAACTGTGTTTCCACGCTTATTTAGCAGTAATAGAAGCTTAGGCTTACCCTACCTAACCTTTGATGATCAGAAAAGCCCTATAGAGGGTAATAGAAATGTCAGCTTGAAGGGTAGTCTGTGCCTTTTAATGAGCTTCAATAGGTCAGATGATACAAAATGCATTAAATTGTCTCAGCAGTTAGCAGAACTTTTACCACAACTGAGGTTTGGGGTTAGGGGTGGTGTTTTGTTTCGAGCAACGGTTCTCGTCTTGTGGGGTGGTGGCCCACACAAGTCTGTGACCGGGACCCCCCCAGACAGCCATGCTGGGCACGTTTTTGTAGAGGATCCACAGGAGAGGAAGGTCCTTTTCCCTGGACTGGATGTCAGGAGCGCAGAGCAGTTTGGGTTCAACAAGATTATTTTTCCTTTAGCCCCATGATTAGTAATATAGTGAATAAGTCTTGTACAGGAATGCTTGATATATCTACTAGGGATCCTCAGCAGGATGCCACCAATCCTTTTGATTTGTGGCTTTTGTGTGGGATAAATGGAAGTTGCATGGACTTGGGACCTGTCATTATGCTTGGGGGAGGAATTTATCAAAGAGGTAATTTTTCCCTAGGGTCCGCTACCAGATTGGATTTTTCTAGCGGTAGTGGCTCTGGTACTTGGAATTCTTCGTTTCATTCTTACCGCAATAAGACCTTTTCAGCCTCGCCAGTATGTCTCTGGCCTCCTTTTCTGTAGATTGTAAGTAATGGGAGTGCATCCTTGGGTGAAGAAAAGTTAGTATGCACTCCGGACACATGCTTTTATGCCCTGTGGTGAAATGCCACAGCCTTTCCTGTGGCTGTGGTGACTAGAATGCCTCGATATGTACCAGTTCCTGTAGAGGCCCCTAATACCATGATGCTATTCAGGCTTAAAAGAGATTTTGGCATCACTGCAGCTATTGTTACTGCCATCACTGTTGCTGCTGTGGGGGCTACTGCCTCAGCTATTGCCTTGTCTAGTTCTATTCAGACTGCCAATGCCCTAAATAACATCTCAGCCAATGTAACACAGGCATTGGATACTCAGACCTCTATGAATTCTCATCTCAAAGGAGGCCTTATGATAGTTAATCAACACATAGATTTAATACAAGAACAGATTGATTCTCTTTGGCAACTAGCACAGTTAGGGTGTGAGTGGAAAATACAGGGTTTGTGTGTTACTTCCGTGCAGTATCAAAATTTAACAAAGGCTGCTAATCTGTCTAGACAATTGTCAGAGCTCCTCTTACAGGATTGGTCAGCTGATTTTGAAAATAAGATGAGAGAGCTGAGAGCAACAATCGTCCACATCAACTCCACTCGGGTGGATCTGAGTCTGGCTAATGGTTTGACTTCCTGGATACAGGCGGCTATGGATCATCTTAAGGAGTGGGCGGGCGTAGGTCTTTGGCAATACCGATGATACTAGCCTCTCTGGTTTGCCTATGGTGCATCTACAAGATGAGAGCCACACAAAAGCATAATACAGCCATGATTATACAGGCCCTTGTCGCCATTGAGGCGGGTCAGTCCCCTTAGACATGGCTCACTGCCATGAAGCCTTAAATCTTCACTGAGCATAGTCCCTGCCCACTGAGGTATTCGTTCCACGGATAGTAGGGTCTGGCAAGTCAATGATGGAGTAGATGGATGAGTCTCGGCCACCTAAGACAGGGCAGCCCCTAGTGGGGAGGCTGACCCAGAGACGGGTAAGAGTTTGAGCACTGCCCTCCTACAGGCTCAGGCTCGCCGTGAGATCCCCAGATATGGGGATTACGAAGCCTTTCCAGGGACTTCTACCTACATTTTTAAAAACAAAAAAGGAGGAACTGTAGAGAGCTGCGACGTGCCGCACCCTAAAGATGGTGCCGGTTTCTGCCTTCCACCAGCCCAATGGTGAGCGCTCTTGGTGGTAAACAAGTCCATATTTGTCTAAGACCGCTGATCTGGCTTGCTTCTGCATACGTGGGCCTCTAAGATAGCACCACATGGCTTTACTTGATTGGCTGTTCATACAGTATTTAGCCTGTGGGTTGGATCTGCCCAGGCATTCTGAAGACTGTTTTCAAGGGACCTGAATAAACTGCTTGAGAATAGCTTTTGCGAGTTGCGTCGTTCTTGCTGGTTGAGGTCGACGCGACAAATAAGTTCTTTGTATCACATAGAAGCTTCTAAGGATTTCTTTGGCAAACCTTCTAAGGCCAGAGCTGAAACAATGATAAGCAAGAACACATCTTGACCAGGATTGCTTATTTATTGGCCCACTGCCATGATTCTTTCTCCACTTGAGCCTAAAATCTCACATCAGTAACTGAAGGTGAATTTAAGATCACTAGACTATATTTATTCCTCTTACCCACACAGCAATTACATCTTATTTCTCAGTTTTTTACCAGTACTCTTCCAGTATATTGGCATATTGAAATAGATGGCTAAACCTAGATTGTTGGAACTTCTGCACACTGATTATAATATGATTTTCAAAAGAAAATTAATACACACAGAAAGTTAAGCACCTTGAGATAACATTGCATGATAAGTACTTTTAAATGAAATAAATTTGAGAATGTTTCCACTTAATTTCCTACTCTACAAGAAGTATAATATTCTTACCTTATTCTGCACAAACTGAGCAAATCTATACTTAACTACATTTTACCGTGTGATAGCATATTTTTAGATGATAAAGTACGTCTAGAAATTTGTTTTGGTATATCTTGGTAACAGTGCTGTATATTTTCATATGTTTCATTCTTGTTTTAGATTCCAGATAGGATCTTCTTCAGATTTAATACTAAAAATAATATCAGAATTGTATAGATATCTCATGTGTCCTAGATGCTTTCACTTTCATTCTTCAGTATTCAGAAGGCCTAGAGAATCTTATAGTGTCAAGTAATATAGACTAACATATTTGGAATGACAAAGACTAGGAATTAATATGAATTTAAAGTGGTGCATAATCAATTTATAATGTTTATATTTTACATAATTCTTATCAATCATGTTCCATTTTATTGGTCATAAATTATTACTATATAGAGTTTAGTGAATATAGTTCAGCATCTTCAAGATCATATTCTAATTGCACAGAAGACAAAACTGCTTACTGTGGTTGATATGTGCCACCCACTGGTGAAATTCATATATTCACAGATTATAGGATTGTAAGGAACTGAAAATTAGGGACATTACTTCCATCAGGAGAAATGAAATACTTTAGACTATATTTTCTATTACTAATTATCAATTTGGGTTTTATTGAATGCATTTTAAATTTGAAATTAAATACTTGACATTTATATCATTTAAATAATGCATATTCAAATTCACATTTTGTACTCCTTACTAAAATAGAAAATCCATAAGTGCTCTCTATAGACGCAGTATTACTGCTCTCTGAAGG
The DNA here is from genome assembly GCA_907164525.1 of Lophiomys imhausi. Lineage (NCBI taxonomy): Eukaryota > Metazoa > Chordata > Mammalia > Rodentia > Muridae > Lophiomys > Lophiomys imhausi. Next base: position 17,838 of record CAJQZJ010031169.1, read on the forward strand.
GGACATTATTCTTAGACTATAAAAGGAGGATACAAACAACATAAAAAAATGAATAAGTGCTTAATAACAATAAAGGTCTTCAATATATTTTTTACTCAAGTTCTGAAGAGAAAATATGCTTTTCTATCTTTCTATTTTTATTTTATTGAAATTAGATTTTTTTCATACAGTATATTTATTACTATTCCTCCTACCCCAACTCCTCTGAAATCCTCTGCATCTCCCCTATCTAAATCTATACCATTTCTATCTATTGTTACAAAACAAATAGGCAATTAAAGAATAAAAATAAAAATAAAATGTGATTTAAAAACCAATCAGATGGTACAAAATAAAGAGACAGAAGCAAAAGAGCCAGAGAAAAAGCACAAACAAGACATAAAGATGCAGAGTCACTCAAGTTCACACATACAGGACCCTCCTATTACCCCCTGGGGGAAAAACAAAACAAAACCAGAAGAAGCCATAATATACATATAAAATACCAGTAAGAATAGAATATGCCATTGACTTTGTTTTGTTTTGACCAACTCCTGCTCATTATAGGGCCTGCCCTTAAGAATAGTTTGTATCCTCAATGAGACTCTGTTGGAAAAGAAATAGATTTTTATTTTCGAATTAAAATAACTACTGGGTCATTGATGTGTGCTTGTATCAGGTACATTTTCTGCCCAAGGACCACATTTGACACAAAATAAATAATGTATACAACAAACCAATTGACTACATCATTCCAAGTGAAGAAAAACTTGAAGCATTCCCATTATATGACTTTCTACTTTTTTCTCTGACTTTCTACTTTTTCTACTCATATTCAATATAGATTTCAAAGTCTTGGCTAGAGCAATAAGATATAAAAAGGAAACAGAAATAATATAAACAAATAGTCAATATCCCTTTTTTTTGCAGATATAGAGGTCAGGAAGACTTTACCAGAAAACTCCTATAATTGATGAGCATTTTCAATTAATTGGCAAGATTCAAAATTGACATACAAGAAATAGTAGCTTTTCTATATGCAAATAGCAAATATGCTGAAAAGGAAATCAAAGAAACAATCTCATTCATAATAGCCTTAAAAAACTTGAAATTAGGGGGATCCAAGATGGCGGCAAGTGGCTGCCATTTGATCAAAGGGAAAATAGCTACAACATCGCAGAAATATAAACAAGCTGAGCAACAACCTGAGAAGCATTAACCCACAGGGTTTCACCTGGTGAACCCAAGTACTAGTAGGGGTCCCTGGGCAGTACTCTAAGGCATTCAGTGAAACAGACCAACCACCAGAGGGGCCTGTTGAGGAACTGAGGCACCGGGGCCTTTTGCGGCCACAGAAGTTGGTTTTTACCCAGCAAGTGGCTCCAGATACCCAGACAGGGGTATTCACCAGCCTCTGGAACACCCAACTTCCAATGGGGCATTCCAGCACCATTGAGAGGACCAGTGGACCTATGGGAACATGTATATTCTCAGCCAATCCACTATGGTGGCAATTTCCAGTGCTTTCTGAGCTACAGAAGAATTGTGGGACAACCTCAATTTATTCCCAGGAGAGCAGCACTCTGGGAGGCACAGGCATATCTGGGCATACCCATAAAGGTGTTGGACTTATAGGTCCTTCTACTGGATATATAATCACATGGAACAACATTGCATCCAGACAAGGCAAAGGGCTGCTCTTCCTGCACCAGTGCAATGTCCTGCAGTTCCAATAACTACAAGGCCTTGGCAGGAAGTCCCAACTGCAAGATAGAAGTACTTCCCAGCTTCCTGATCACCCAGATCTCACACAGTTGTGCCAGCCACCACAAGAGGACCAGCAGTACCACTGAAACGATAAGATCAGAGTGGGCTGAAGGATGGTTGTTCACATTAAAAGGCTGCGGAATTCCACAGAGTACAAGCCTAGAAGACAGGATATGGTGTTCACATGGAGTCTGTGAACATTTTCCCCTTCTCAGTGGGATACCTGGTCTTCAACATCTACAGACCCAGAGCAGGAGTAGCGAGTTCTTGGCCTTTGTGCACCACCTGATTGAGTCAAACAATAAAAGCTTACTGCTTAGGCCTGAGAGACACAGAGGTGCCTTGTGGACCACCTGGAAAAAGCTGCCTGGTGGGGATGATGACCACAGACCTAACCCTCTGACTGGACACACCAGTGGCAGGAGATCTCCTGCTCCTGCCTACAATCTGTGATCCCCCGTGCCTTACTGACATTAGTAGGAATACCTGCTAGAACACAACACTATGCAAGCTGTAAGAGTACATTCCAATCCCTGACCTGAGTTCCCAGTTGGGAAACAAAGGGAAGGAGTGAACACTGGGGGGCCCACTTAGACAAAGTACCCATCTCAAAACCCCACCAATCTTGTGTTGAGCTACAGACCACCAAGATTATATGGACTCTATACCAAAGCTCCCTCCTTGGCACCAGGTCCAGGAGACATCAGGAACAATGAGTTAAGGACAACAAGATGGCTAAAGGTCAGCAAAGAACAAAACTGACAAAAATCAGGGAAATATGACTCCAACAAAATTCAGTTAGGTAATGCAGCAAGCCCTGAACAACCAACCACCACAGCTGAAACACATGAAAGTGATGACAAATCTATGCTTAGTAAAATGATAGAGTACTTACAAGAAGAAATTAAATCCCTGAAAGAGATCCTCAATTTTTGAAAATGAAAGCAATGTAGAATACCATTAGCGACCTCAGCCAAACATGAATGGGAAAGAGACAAGGCAATGAAAGATTTGAAAGACTTGAAAGATTTGCAAACAAAGACAAGCAAATTGGAGGTGGACACATATAAAACAAATAAAGTTGTTCAAGTCTTGAAAAAGGGAAGTGGAAGCAAGAAAGAAAACACAAGCAGAGACATTCCTGGAGGTGGAAAACCAAGGGAAGAGAGCAGGAACTACAGACATGAGTATCAAAAATAGGATACAAGAGATGGAAGACAGAATCTTAGGTGTGTAAGTTTCAATTGAGAAAATCAGTACAACAGCCAAAGAAAATGAGCAATCTAAAAAAGTTCTCACACACAACATCGAAGAAATCAAGGACTCAATGAAAAGATGGAACCTAAGAATAATAGGCATAGAGGAAAGAGAAGATGCCTGGGTCCAAGGTCCATGAACCATCTTCAACAAAATCATAGGAGAAAACTTCCCATACCTAAAGAAAGGATCACAGTTAAATTCCAAGAAGCATACAGAACTCCAAACAGATTAGACCAGAAAAATAATTCCTCTCACCACATCATAATTGAAACTCTATTGAAACTCTAAATGTACAGAACAAAGTAAGAATTTTAAAAGCTATATGAGAAAAAGGTTATGTAACATAAAATGGCAGACCCATCAGAACTACACTTGACGTCTCCTCAGAAACTTTAAAAGCCAGAAGGGCCTGGGCAGACATCCTACAAGCCCTAGGAGAACATAGGTTCCAGGCCAGACTACTATATCCAGCAAAACTCTCCATCAACACGGAAGGAGAAAACAAGGTATTCCATGACAAAAACAAATTTAAGCAGTGTATACCCACAAATCCAGCTGTACAAAACATCCTAAATGGAAAATTCCAACCAAGGGAAAATAACTGTACCCAAGAAAACAGAGGAAGCAAAAATTCCCACTGCAGCTAAACCAAAAGAAACCCACAATCAGCACCTACATCAAAATAACAGGAAATAACAACCTTTGTTCATTAATATCCATCAAAATTAATAGACCCAACTCCCAAATACAAAGACACTTTCTTAAAGAATGGACCCATAAACAGGACTCATAATTTTGCTGCCTACAAGAAATGCATTTCACTAACAAAGATAGAAGCTACTTCAGAGAAAAGGGCTGGGAAAAGTTTTTCTAAGCAAGTAGGCTCATGAGGCAAGCTGGAGTAGCAATCCTAATATAAAATACACTAGAGTTTCAACTGAAGTTAATCAATAAAGATAGGGAAGGGCACTACATACTCATTAAAGGAAAAATTCATCAAGATTACATCTCAATACAAAATATTTATGCCCCAAATACAAGGGCACCCACATTTGTAAAATAAACTCTTCTAAAGCATAAACCACATATTGATTCCCACATATTAGTAGTGGGAGACTTCAACACCCCACTCATAACAATGGGCACGTCATCAAGAAAGATATCAAACAGAGAAATAAAGAGACTAACAGAGGTCTTGAACCAAATGGTCCTAACAGATATCTGCAGAAGGTTTCACCCAAACACAAAAGAATACACCTTCTTTCAGCACTGCACTGAACTGTAGAAATAATTAAAAATTTACCAGTATTTAGATTATTGTTAATTGTTTGGCACCTATTAATCTTTAACTAGATATTATAAAATAATACACACAGAGACCACATGGATTTTAACAGGCCTAGGCCTGAATTGTGCAATCCTAGCCCACCTAAGCTAGTTCTTAATTCTATTACCCAAATATGACCCCATATATACATATGTCCCCTTGGACTGCCATTCACCATGCTATGCATAGGTTTCTGGCAATGTGGAATGAGATTCTTTTTGTCTAACCCATGGTGTGTGCCTCCTTCTTCCTGTTCTTGGCTGGAATGAGTTAATCCTCTGTCTAAAGAGCAGGTTTCTTGTTCTAATCTCAGCAAGTCCCACCTTTCTCTGTCTATGCCCTATCTCAGGCCTGAGCATTTTATTTAACCAACCAGAGACAATGTAAGTAACAGATGCAAAACAGGCCCAATTAATTAACATTTAGAATGCTTAACACTACCTCATCAATTCCCTCCCTTTGTCTAATAAAAAGGCTAATTTTTTTAACCCATATAGTAAAAATAATAAAAACAAATATGAAACAACCAAGAAAACCATATGTAAAAGCTACACATTTAATGTTCAGCCTATTTGTATCAGGCAATTTGAAGAAGAAAAAAATCATTTACCTATCTGGTGTGTCTAAAGTTCTGAACCTAAATAATTTCTATCATATCCTATATTTATAAACATAAAGATTTTATTTAGACTTAAAAAATATCCTTTTAAATCCTAAACAGCTCTAGTTCAATTGAAATTTAATAACTATTATGCCTTCAACCCCATCAAAGACATAAGAAGGGATAAAGTTATTATTTGAGTGAGTAGGAAACATAAGACAGCAGCTTCCATAAAGAAATATGACAGTTTGTTGCCTAGACAGTCCCAAATATCTCTTGATATTGTTGGAGCGTCATCTTCATCCTTCTGGCCAAGCAATTTTCACAGACTAAATTGTGCAGCAGGAAATAAGAAGGACTTTCCCATTCTGTCTCTGCAGAATCAAGACATCTACTTACCTGCATTTAAGCTCTGGTCCATCTTTGGACTGTATATAGTCTGTTGAGAGATCAGGGGCATTTTTGCCTAGTAAGAATTAGCTCCTGATGGGAGAACTCTTTTTGATGCTCATTGTCTTCTTCCAAGTCAAATGGGAGCTGTCAGGAGCTGACTGTCTTAAGTCAAACAATTCTTTAAATAATAAAAAAATTTTAAATGCCATTTTCTGTATGCCTCTGAAGGTTTTGAAGACATTTATTTTATTATAAATCTATCAACTTTGAACAAGCAAACGGTATATTTTTAACGATTTCTTATCTGTTTAACCTATCAAGTCTTTTTTGTGATAAATTAAGACTAGTATTTGACATGACCAGAAGCTCACCTGGCCAGTCAACTTGTATGATCCAGACTCTGAAATTGATTGCAGTAGCAACCTATAAAAGGATCAGAAGTAAACCTGTACTTTTAAATGATTTGTATAGGCGCAATACCTTATATCAGTTGATATATACATCATATGTGTCAAAATATGAAATTATATACTAATTAATCAAAAATTAAACTTATTTTTCTATCAATGTACAAAATTCTATACCAATGTATTGAAAAATAACCTTATTTGAGAATAACAATAGTTTTGAATTTCAGAGCAGATTCAGTAATCTATCCTTATATCTTATCATTTCTATATTATATACATATATTTCCCCTCTTTTTTCTTTTCAAGTCCTTCCCCCTATATGAAAGAGAAAGAAGGATAGAGAAAAGAAAAAAATAGAAAAGTCCTTGAATCTAATCTCCTATATCTTGCTTAACAAGACCATTTAACTATTTGTAACCATCATCCCTAAACAACATTTTTGGAACATCAAATGAACAAATAATCATCCACCCCACATTATGGGAATGGTACTTTGCCCTCTTAAAACTGCCTCCTGCTGAATTGGGATGCAGAAAACCTGTTGGGGGCCCAAATTAAATGGAAAAAATGGTTAATCATTTTAATAGTAACATTTGTTGTCCAGTCTCTATGTGCTCAGCAATTTGAGTGTTCTGAGCAATTTGTAGTTTGAAGCTACACTTTTGTAGGAAAGTTCAGGTCTTTATTGAAGTCCTGTCTAGAACAGTCTTTGAGGATGGGCCATCTCAGCAAGCTGTTTGAAGTTGTTCTGAATGCATATTTTGAGGAAAGATCTATTGAGAAAGTCTATGAGTCTGGATCATTTGGGTTACTTGTCTTGTCTTCTTTGGGCTCTGGTCCCATTGTTCTGAAAATACATAATTTCTCACAAGTAACATATAGTTCTACAATTACCAAAATGCCTTGGATGTTCAGGATGCACAAAATAGTTAAGGAACATCCTCTGTTCTTGTTTGAACATCAGATAGACATTTGTAAAGATCCATTCATGCCATAAAAAGATGCCATGTAGTGGTATTACATATATATGCTTTATATAATCTATTTTAAATTGAAAATACAGCAAAGGAGTGTATGGATTTTAAGTATTCTCCTCTACAATTGTCATAAATTTATTAATTGATTAAAACAGGTTTATTCTATGTTGTTCTGGCTTTCTGTAAATTAGGTTGGCCTCAAACTCAAAACGAACCTATCTGTCGCTGTCTTTGTCTCCCATGTTTTAGGATCAAAGTTATGCACTGATAAATTTTATCTTTCCTTCTCCTTTCTTTGGAGATTTAATTTCTATGTGGATATATCTATCCATATTTAGACAGGGTTTCTCTTTGTATCTTGTGCTGTCTTGATTTGCTCTGTAGAGCTCTGTAGATTAGATTGGCCTTGAATACACAAGGAACCTGTTTTTTCCTTTTGTCCCAAGTTTTGAGATCAAGGTATGAACTGAAATAATTGAATTACCTTTACTAAACAATAACATTAATTAAACCATTTTGTATTAGTTTGAATTCCAATTCTCCCATGGATACTCCATTCTCAAGGAGATTGGTGTGTAATAGCATGTTATTATAATTTATCTTAGCTTTTTTTAACTGTTGGCTGTGGGCGGCATGCAGTTTGCATGTTATTCCCCAGCCTAACTCTTGGTCTTTACATTGATTAACAGAATATATTTCTTTCTCTATCTCTCCCTTTTTTTGAGACATGATTTCTTTGTGTACCCTTGTCCTGGACTCACTTTGTAGACCAGGCTAGCCTTAAACTCACAGAGATTAGCCTTCCTCTGACTCCCATGTGTTAGGATTAAAGGTGTGCACTGTCACGCCCTGCAATTAGCAGATCTCTTTTAGGGGTAAAATTCCTCTTGAAACCAGTTCTGCAGTGGGTGTCCCACACCTAAAGAGACTTGTTGGTGACCCCTTTCTCTTTACATACATTTAAGATTATGTGTATTTATCCACTAGATCAGTAAGGATATTATTAAACTTAATATCAAGGAAAAATGTGCCATTTTTGAATTCTAGACTGTCTTTAGTAAGCTGCCTTATCTTATCAGCAGGGTTCCCACCCTGCCTTCATTGTTTAAACTAGGCTGGTCTACAATCCAGAGATCTACCTGTTTCTTCCTCTAGAGTGATAAGATTAAGGGATTAAGGGCATGTGCCAGTACCACCATGCTCAAATATTTCACTTAAATCCCAGATATTAGTAACTCTGTAACCCAAAGAGCAACTTTGAACTACAGTGACAATTCATAATCTGCCAAAAATCTTCAAAAATCTGTTATGTTTAAGCAATTCCAAACAGAAAAATATCCTTTCTACCTCCCAATATAGGAAAATCATAGACATGTAAACGAAAATCAAACAAAGAAACATTCCAAAAGTCTTCGCATGTCTAACCATGCCATCCCATGCTGCAATTAAACTTTGTTCATTATTCCTTAGAACCTGATTTTGGCTGCACTTCACTGGCAGGCCAATACCAGAAACTCCTGACAAGCATCTAGTAGCCAGAGAGCTCTGAGCTCGAGCTGCCATCAATTTTGTATTATCTATCTGGAAGGGCCTTCCTCCTTTCTCCATTATCATTGTTGGCAATTTAGCATTCAATCTGTAAATTCTTTCTTTTAAGACTATCCTAGTCTGAACTTTCTCAAAAAAGATACACAGAACCACAATTCTCAGGGCAAAAATCATTTGCATACTAAGAGGAACAAATTCAATTTGAATCCAAATGTATTGAGGCATTATGAATTCCTCCATTTTTAATCTAGGCGATTAATTCTGCTCTCAAATTCTGTTTAGAAGGTTTCCAGTTTTTTAGTACATAAGGAGATCTAAGCCTTAGCTCTCAGCCTTTGCTGGAAGGTATCATGTTTTGTTAAGGTAGCCACATGTTTGAAATGTATTTGGGTTCAGCTTCCCACTCTTTTGCTAGGAAACTACTTCTCACTTGGGCCTTCTAAGGCTGGAGCATGGATTCTAATTGCCGTATTTTTGCGCCATATGTAAAAAAATGGATATTTAAATTATTTATCATTATTTAGATTATAGTTAATTGGTTCAGCAGCAGTCAATCCTTAAGCCATCATTATAAATGAGCACACAGAGACCGCATGGACTTTCTTAGGCCTTTGCCTGAGTTCTGCAATCATAGCCCATCTAAGCTAGCTCATAATTCCATTGACCAAATATGACCCCATATGTACATGTGTCCTCTTGGAATGCCATTCTCCATGCTATAGTGATCTTCCAGGTCACGTGGAATGAGGTTCTTTTTTTCTAACCCATTGTGTGTGCCTCCTTCTTCCTGCTCCTGGCTGGAATGAATTAATCCTCTGTCTAAAGCACAGGCTTCCTGTTCTAATCTCAGGAAGTCCCACCTTTCTCTGTTTTTGCCCAATCTCAGGCCTGTCGGGAGCCGTATGTTCTTGAGGATCCTTCCTTCATGTTCATCTGCTATTCTTAAGCTATTAACATACAGTGTTCAAGCATTGTCAGAAGCTCTCTGAGAAAGAGGTTCTATAAACATGTAAACTTCCTAAAAATCTATCCAGCATTTTGCAATGCCTACACTAAAGATGCACCCCAAAGTTGCTTCTTGCTAACACCCAGCTTTTCCTTACATGTGTTATTACTGACAAGGAGTGAAGATTCCATCATTGCTAACTGCCACTCTTCTTGTTTCGCCAGACTTCACACAGAGTCCTACAAAGGTGATATTATTATTCCTGATAAGAGTTTTACAAACTGCCTGACTCAGTCCAAACAATTGTAGAAGTTAAAGAAGTTAGATAGTTGATAGAAAACATACAGCTGTATATAGTATATCCTCTTCCCAAACATTGTGTATCTCATTAGTAGACAGGCCTGAGATAGATTTGACCTCAGATAAGCTTTCACTCTAGAGATGATAAGACTGACTCCAGATGCAAACCATAAATCCAATTAAGGGTTTTAAACTTCCCATGAACTTAGGATATAATGAAGCTACCAAGAAATGCCTAAATATTAGTACAAATCTTTTTGACAAAATACAGAAACCATATTGTTATAATTCCTTATGCCTTATCAGGTTTGACATAACATACTGTCATCTTAAACTTAACTTATGTATAGAAAATTAAAATTTAATGTGTTATTTTTAAGTTCCCTCCTGTTGCTATGGTTTTATCTGTCCTTGTGATAAATGCCTTTTAACTATGAAGTAATTCTTTCCTTGATGTAAAGAGCCCTTGCTCAGGGTATAAAAAGAATGGACACCACATTAAAATTGTGGTTGCATCCTAGCTTTCTCCGCTTCTTCTTTCTGGTATGAGTGTGTGTGAGAGAGTCCCTCTGTTCTCATTCCTTATTATTTTTATGTAACTCATGGAATCAGGTAAAAAACTTGGAGCTCCATCATCAACTTTTGGGATAAATTGGTCAAAATGTAGTTTAGTGCGCTGAACACTCAGTGGGTGGCCTGCTGGCTAATAGGCCAATAATATCACCTTTGTTTACAAAACAAAGGCTGTCTTAGCATCTCCTGGGCTTGCAGCCCCAGCAAAAGGAAAAAGTTGGTCATGTTAACTCTGGAAGTCACCAGCAAAAGCCATAGGTTTCTTCTCTCTCTCTCTCTCTCTCTCTCTCTCTCTCTCTCTCTCTCTCTCTCCCCCTCCCTCCCTCCCTCCCTTTCTCTTTTCTAAACTAACCAGCAATATTGGCTGTCTCTTGCAACCCCTGAATTTAAAAGGTTTCTGAGAGAAAGACGTCAGTCTCTGAGAGTTGTGACTGACCCCTATTGCAGACCAGTTTCTAAAAGAAAGACGTCAGTCTCTGAGAGTTGTGACTGACCCCTATTGTAGAGAAGTTTCTGAAAGAAAGATGTCAGTCTCCGAGAGTTGTGACTGACCCCTATTGCAGCCCAGTTAAGAAGGATCATGAGAAAGACGTCAGTCTCCAAGACTTGTGATTGACCCCTATAGCCAACTATGTACTCTCAGTGGTTTTGTGGATGTCAGAGGCTGGTCCTTGACACAGGCCTCAGCATTTTATTTAACCAATTAGAGTCAATATAAGTAACAGACAGCAAGCAGGCCCAATTAATTAACATTTAGAATGCTTAACACTACCCATCACTGAACCTTCTCCAAAATCAACCATATAGTTGGACACAAAGCAAACCTCAACAGATTCGAGAAAATTGAAATAACCCCATGGAATAAAGCTGGGCTTCAACAACAACAGAAATAACAGAAAGCCTGCACATTTATGGAAACTGAACAACTCTCTATTCAATGACTACTGTGTCAGGGAAGAAATAAATAATGAAATCAAAGACTTCTTAAAATCCAAAAAAATTAAGGCCCAACATATACAAACTTATGGGACATAATGAAAGTGCTATGAGGAAAGGTCATAGCACTAAGTGCCTTCAAAAAGGAAATTGTGACTTCTCATATTAGCAAATTAACAGCAGAACTGGAGGAATTGGAAGAAAGAAGCAAACACTCCTAAGAGGAGCACAAGACAGGAAATCATCAAACTTAGAGCTGAAATTAACAAGTTAGAAACAAAAAGAACAATAAAAAGAATAAATGACACCAAGAGTTGGTACTTTGAGAAAAGTAACAAAATAGGCAAATCTTAGACAAATTAAGTAAAAGGCAGAAGGAAAATACACAGGTCAACAAAATCAGAACGGAAAAGGGAAAAATAACAATAGACATTGAGAAAATCTGGAGAATTTTTAAGTGTTAATTTAAAAATCTGTTCTCCACAAAATGTGAAAATCAGAGTGAAATGATCAGTTTTCTGAATAGATTCCCCCTACCAATGCTAAATCAAGATCAGGTTAACAAATTTAACAATCCTATAACCCCTAAGGAAGTAGAAGCAGTTACTTAAAGTCTCCTAACCAAAAAAAAACAAAAAAACAAAAAACAAAACAAAACAAAAAAAAACCCAGGGCTGGATGGTTTCAGCACAGAATTCAACCAGTCCTTCTAAGAAGAGCTAATATCAAGACTCTTCAAACTCTTACATAAAATAGAAGCAGAAGGAACACTGCCAAACTCATTCTATGAGGCCACAGTCACCCTGATTATTAAACCACACAAAGACTCAAGAAAGAAAGAGAACTTCAGACCAATTTCCCTCATGAACATAGATGAAAAAATACTTAATAAAATACTGGCAAGTCAAATCTAAGAACACAACAAAAGTATCATACATGATGATCAAATAGGCTGTACCCCAGGAATGCAGAGATGGTTCAAAATAAGAAAATCCATCAATACAATTTACCATAAAAACAAGATGAAAGAAAAAAACCACCATCATCTCATTAGATGCTGAAAAAGCATTTGACAAAATCCAACACCCCTTCATGCTAAAAGTCATAGAGAGAGCAGGCATACAAGGACCATATATAGAAATAATAAAGGTGATATACAGTAAGCCAGTAGCTAATATCAAATTAAATGGAGAGAAACTTAAAGCATTTCCTCTAAAATAAGGGGCAAGGCAAGGATGCCAACTCTCTCCATATCTCTTCAATATAGTACTGAAATTTCTATCCAGAACAATAAGAAAACTAAAGGAGGGGCGGAAGATGGCGGCGAACTGCACGGACACATTTTGAATGTGGGAGAGAAGAGCCATAGAGAACACAGAGTTGTGGGACACTGTGCAAAAACCGGAGGGTCTGGCCCCTCCGGGAACACGCACAGCTCCCAAGGGACTGTTAAAAGTCCCAGGGCAAGGCTTTCCCCCATCTCTCGCAGACAGGGAAGCCACTAAATCCGGGATTCGGGAACTCCCATTTGGAGAGGTGACTGGTAAGATTGATCCCAACACACAGCAGGCAAACTCAAAGGCCACATGGCGATCGCCCACTAGCCAACTGGGCTTCCCATTCCTCAGGAAGACCTTATAACTATTTAGGAAATTTTGCAGAATAGTTGAAGTCTTGTGGGTTTTTTTTTGTTTGTTTTTTCGAGACGTAGAAAAAGGGCGCTCAGTGGGAGATCCGCAGCCGCTTGAGCGGGAGCGGAAGGTGGGCGGGCAGAGCAGATGGGGAGGGAAGCAGACGCTGGCGGGAGGGGCCGTAGCTCCGCCCAACCACGGCAAAGCAGCTAGGGAAGGAGGCCGGCTCTGATGCCAGGAAGAGCCGAAGCTCCGCCCACCCATGGCAAAGCAGCTAGGGAAGGAGGCTGGCTCTGACGCCGGGAGGAGCCGAAGCTCCGCCCACCCATGGCAAAGCAGCTAGGATGGGAGGCCGGCTCTGACGCCGGGAGGAGCCGAAGCTCCGCCCACCCACGGCAAAGCAGCTAAGACAGGAGGCCTGGTCAGAAGGTGGGAGGGACCGAACGAAGCTCTGCCCACCCAAGGCCGAGCAGATAGGGAGGGAAGCGGCCAGGCCTGTGGCGGAAAAGCCTAGTGGGTAACCAGAAGCCAGGGGACCATAGCTGTATTTGGGTAAACCCAGACACATTAGGTGTGGAGACAGGCCCTGTCAGCCTCCCTGATGACAAACAAAGCCTACAAAATCTCTGCCAGGGCAAACAGGTCTATACCATTAGAACCATTGAAGGCTGATCACTCAGTGTGCAAAATAGAGAAGTCTGAACTGGGAGCAGTGTAACAATCCCGGACTATTACTCACTACCTGGGAATAGGCTGCACCAGCTCACAACGATTCAGGCTATTAAAACCACATTGACCCTGAGATCACCCTGTAAGCAAGGACAGATAGCCAAGCAATTCGACTCCTTCACCAAAGCATCCCCTGTGAATCCAAACACAGAAAACGACAAGAACAGACAGCTAAACACACACACATGGCCAAAGCTCCCAAAAAAATAGAAATCAAGGAAATATGACTCCAACAAAGCAGAATTTTCCTAGCTCATCCAATTCGGATGACATCACACCAACAGAAACACATGAAAACGATGACAATTCTGCATTATGGAAAGTGATAGAGTCCCTTCAAGAAGAACTTAAATCTATGAAGGTATTCAAAGAAGCCACAATTTTACAAGCCAAAACAATGAACAATACCATTAAAGAGCTCCAAGCCAAGGTGACAGAGCTTGAACAGGAAGACAGAATCTCAGGCATGGAAGATTTGATGGAAGAAATCAGTACAACATCCAAAGAAAACGAGAAGGCTAAAAAATCTCTCACCCACAACATCCAGGAAATCAAGGACTCAATGAAAAGACGGAACCTAAGAATCATAGGCATAGAGGAAAGAGAAGACTACCGACTCCAAGGTCCAGGAAATATCTTCAACAAAGTCATAGAAGAAAACTTCCCAAACCTGAAAAAAGAGATGCCAATAAAAATCCTAGAGGCTTACAGAACACCGAACAGATTAGATCAGAAAAGAAACTCCTCTCGCCACATAATAATTGAAACACCAAATGTACAGAACAAAGAAAGGATATTAAAAGCTGTAAGAGAAAAAGGCCAAGTCACATACAATGGCAGACCCATCAGAATTACACCTGACTTCTCCTCAGAAACCTTAGCTAGAAGGGCCTGGACAGATATCCTACAAGTCCTGAGAGATCATAGGTGCCCAGCCAGACTACTATATCCAGCAAAACTCTCTATCAACATAGATGGAGAAAACAAGATATTCCATGACAAAATCAAATTTAAACAATATCTCCCCACAAACCCAGCCCTACATAAAACTTCACCCAAGAAAACAAAGGGAATAGAAAACCCCTCAGCAACTAAACCAAAAGAGGCACAGGACCATCACCTATACCAAACTAATGGGAAACAACAACCCCAGGTCACTAATATCCATCAACATCAATGGTCTCAACTCCCCAATAAAAAGACACAGATTTACAGAGTGGATCCGCAAGCAAGACCCGTCCCTTTGCTGCATACAAGAAACACATCTCACTACCAGAAATAGTCACTACCTCAGAGTAAAGGGCTGGGAAAAGGATTTCCAAGCAAATGGACCCAGAAAGCAAGCTGGAGTAGCCATCCTAATATCAAACAAAACAGACTTCCAACTGAAGTTAATGAAAAAAGACAAAGAATGGCATTATATACTCATTAAAGGGAATATTCATCAAGAGGAAATCTCAATACTGAACATCTATGCCCCAAATACAAAGGCACCTACTTTTGTAAAAGAAACACTTCTAAAACTTAAATCGCATATCGATCACAACACATTAGTAGTGGGAGACTTCAACACCCCACTCACAACAATTGACAGATCATCAAGACTGAGGCCAAACAGAGAAATATTGAGTCTAACAGAGATCATGAAACAAATGGACCTAACAGACATCTACAGAACGTTTCACCCAAACACAAAGGAATACACCTTTTTCTCAGCACCCCCCGGAACCTTCTCCAAAATCGACCATATAGTTGGACACAAAGACAGCCTCAACAGATATAAGAAAATTGAAATAACCCCTTGTATCTTATCAGACCACCACGGAATAAAGCTGGTCTTCAACAGCAAAAGAATCAACAGAAAGCCTACACACACATGAAAATTGAACAGCTCCTTACTGGATGACCACTGGGTCAGGGAAGAAATAAAGAAGGAAATCAAGGACTTCTTAAAATCCAACGACAATGAAGACATAACATACCCAAACCTATGGGATACAATAAAAGCTGTGCTACGAGGAAAGTTCATAGCACTAAGTGCATTCAAAAAGAAAATTGTGACAGCTCATATTAGTGAATTATCAGCTAAGCTGGGTGAGTTGGAGAAAAAAGAAGCTAAAACGCTCAAGAGGAGCAGAAGGCAGGAAATCATCAAACTTAGGGCTGAAATCAACAACTTAGAATCAAAAAGAACTATACAAAGAATCAATGAAACCAAGAGTTGGTTCTTCGAGAAAATCAACAAAATAGACAGACCCCTAGACAAATTAACTAAAAGGCAAAGGGAAAGAACCCAAATCAACAAAATCAGAAATGAAAAGGGAGAAATAACAACAGACATCGAGGAGATCCAGAAAATATTCGGGTCCTACTTTAAAAATCTATACTCCACCAAATTTGAAAACCTAAGCGAAATGGACAATTTCCTCGATACATTCCACCTACCAAAACTAAATCAAAATCAGATTAACAGCTTAAACAGCCCAATAACCCCCAAGGAAATAGAAACAGTCATTAATAATCTCCCAACCAAAAAAAGCCCAGGGCCAGATGGCTTTAGCAGGGAATTCTACCGGACTTTCAAAGAGGAGCTAACACCATTACTTTTCAAACTCTTCCACCACATAGAAACAGAAAGAACACTGCCAAACTCATTCTATGAGGCCACTGTCATTCTGATTCCTAAACCACACAAA
>CAJQZJ010031172.1:0-11789 GCA_907164525.1 Lophiomys imhausi
ATGAGAAATTTTCATCCATAATATATATGGAATGCCTACAAATGGTCCTAGTCACTGTTCTGTTGCTGTGAAGAGACACCATAACCAAGGAAGCTTATAAAAATATATTTCATTGGGGTCTTGCCTATAGCTTCAGGGGGTGAGTCCATGAACATCATGGTGGGGAACACAAGCAAGGCACTGGAGCAGTAGCTAAGAGCTTACATCCAGGTCTACAAGTAGGAGAAAGAGACAGACAGATAGACAGACACAGGCAGGCAGGCAGACAGACAGACAGACAGACAGACATTGCACTTGGCACTGGGCTTTAAAACCTCAAAGCGCATACATACATCCTCAACCAAGTCCACATCTCTTAATTCTTCACAAACAGTTCCAAAACCTATGGACCAAGTTTCAAATATAGGTCCATTCCCATTTAAACCATCACACAAGTCAATAGTAAAATATGAATAACCTAATCAAGAGATAGATACAATGTGCTGAGTAGACTCTTTTTCAAAGATCTACAAATGTCCAAAAGATATGTAAAAGCATACTAAATACAGCTCTTCAGGAAAAAACAAAGAAAAACCACAGTGAGATGTCATTTTACCCCATCAAGTTGGACATCATAACTATTCAGAAAATAACAAATGTTGGAGAGAGTACAGAGAAAATGCACACGTTTGTGCTGTTCGAATGTAAACTTGTACAGATGCTATGGAAAACAACATTAAGGTTTCCAAACAATAAAAAAAGTACAGTTGCAATCTCCCTTAAGGAAATTTATATAAAGTAGTTGGAACAGGATTTTAAAATATATTTGCACACCCATAGTCACTGTAGCCTTAACTGTAATAGCTAAGATATGATGTCAACCCAAACATCCATTCACAAATGAATGGATAATCAATATGTGATATATAGAAATAATGGGATTTTAATTTAAACACAAGGGAAATGCTACCATTTGCAATAACACAGATAGACCTGGAAGACATTTTACCAAGAGAAATAAGTCAGGCAAAGAAAGACAAATAGTACTAATCAGTAAAGAGAATTTAAAGTAGTAGATTTTTGCAGTAGGAGAATTTGATAGCTTCCAGGAGCTGGTGGAGGGCTAGAATGGGGTTAATAAACATGTATAAATAAATGTATAAATGAATTGAAAAGTTCTAGCAATCTGCTGCAAAACAACATAAACACAATTAACACTACTTTATGTTTAAAACAGGTCAGTCAGTATCATAAATTTTATGATACATATACCTTACTATCATAAAAATTCAGTTTCTTTAGTAGCCAGAATGCTTATTTTACTTCAGGCATATGTTGATGGAGAGTGAACAATATTAAGATTTCTTGGAACTGTCATGTTTACCCCATGGGCAAGAGGAAGCTCTTAGACCTCAAGTGACTAATGAACTGAGTGGGGCTGATACATGGAGAAGGCCAACAACAGAGGGATGGGATGGGTGGAAGAGGGGGTAAAGGGTGGGAGGCTGGGACCAGGAGGGAGTGGAGGGAGGGGGCAGTAATGCAGATGTAACTTGAAGTAATAAATAAATGGTTAAAAAAAGATTTGATCAAATGAAAACACCATAGAGGAAACTATGACTGATGACTACATGGTTATAAATAGGGATTTGCTGGGTAACACACGAACTGTTTTATTCTTAATCATTTATTAGCTTTAGTAGGCATTAAATCTTTTAAGGCATTAAACTGTATAAACATATAATGTGGTCTATTTTTTAATTTTCATAATAGAACGTTAAAACAAGTGATCGTATGTAGATAATTTGGGCAGTTATAAGTGACAATAAAACTAAAATGCATATGCTCACTAGATATCCCAAAATTGGGGGTACAGAGCTATATAGTTAAATAAATGAAATGACCAATGTCAACTGTCTCAGTTCACATGAATACCATAACAGAAATACCATAGACCAAGTGGTCTTGGTATTTGAGAATATTATGTTCTCACAGCTTGGAGACTAGAAGTCTAATTTCCAGATGCTGATATCGGTTTCTCAGGAGAGCTTTATTGTTAGCTTGCAGATGGTAGCTTCTTGCTGTGAGTCTCTTCTCAGAAGCATATTACTCTTCCATAAGGGTGAACTGTCATGGCATTATCTAGACCTAATTATTCCCCTAAGACCCATTTCCAAATACAATCATATTGATATTTAGAGTAGCAGGATCATCCCTACTAAGACTTCAACATAAGGATTTGGGGGCAAAGTACATACAACATAAGGATTTGGGGGTAAGGTACATAACAACACATATCACTAACTAAAATGGATAACATAGTAGAAGATAAACACTTTCAAGACAGGTTTATGAAAATGTGTTTATTTTATACAGATCTTACTTTTATAATATGTATTGTACCTTCTAAGGCATAGATAATTTTTCAAAACTTACTTCTTACTGTACTTTGCTTTTCACACTATGTAAGATAATTTATGAGCTAACATGCCTTTAAAATTTTTCACTTGAAATTAAGATATCTAAATTCTAATATAATTTATCTAGAACAGATCGAGTCTCAGACGTTCTGAGTAAATGGTTTCTACTGTATTTAATTACTTTCAGGTCTCTGACAGAGAGAAGTGCAAATATTATTCCATTTATTTATCATCCCCATTATCATTCTCATTATAAGACATGGTAAGTTATTACTATTATAAAGTTACTGGTGCAATAAATAAATACATTTAAATACAAGATGAGGAAAAATGAGGCATGAAAATTGTATATTATTTCCCCAAGATGACAGGGTTAACCAGTAGAGGCACTTGAGAGGAATGTGACTTCCTTTACTCCATGTATGAATGGCTTTTTACCTTTACACAAAATGGTTACCAGCAACTGTTTATCAGCAAATACAGTGTATGTTGGAGCTAAAAGAGCATCAGATACATTTATAACTCATTTACTAATTTTAGTCTAAAAATTATACCAATAAGTCTATCATTAAATATGTTTTCTTTTTACCTAGTAGATGTATATCTGTCTGAGAAACTTCCTCAAGAAAGAGGGAGTAGTTATCAAAAAGGAGGTCACACAACTAATATGAGGAGTGGGTAAGTGGATATATATATATATCATATATATATATGATATATATATGATACATATATATATATATGAACACAGGTGATGAAAAGAGCAGTGGTTAGCAAACAGTGTCAAAGTTAAAAAGGGACCCCATAAGGTTTACAGAAAAATTGAATGGTATACAGAGAAGGGAACTGGGCCTCTTATAAAGGAATGAAACAACTTGGTGGCTTGAGCAATGAATGGGCATGTCAAGGAGGCAGAAATAAACAAAAGGATAAAGACAGAGAACAAAAATGACAAATGCTCTAATAATGATTTAATAATTTTCTGACTCCAAACTGGCTATTTAGTTATCTAAACAAGAACTTTTAAACTGGCTGTTGTTGGGTTTGTTATATACTCAAGACATAATGTTAAAAGTGAATGTCACTTCTCTCAAAAGACCATAGGAGACATCATATAAACAACTGAGCATTCAACATGACCTTAGTTTCAGCAATATTTTTTCAGTTGCCAATTTCATTTACTTTTGTCTGCTGTTGTGAAATGTTTCCTGCTATGAATATGCTATAATGCATTGTTTTGGACAACAAGTATTTTGATTGCCTCCATTGTAAGTATTCTTAACCCAAGGTTCCTGGGAATATGTTTCACAGAAAATTGTATGCTCATTTTTAGTTTTGAATCACTTAAAATTTGTGTTCTTAAAAAACACAATTATTAAATCTCCCCCATTCTCTATTCTATACTTCCCACCATTATTCACTCCCAACTTTATGTGATCTTTTGTTTAACCAAGTGTATCTTCCTACATACTGTCAAAATGTGTCTGAGTATAGGGATATCTATTGGAGCATGTACAGCATCTCAGGGGCCACATTCCTGAAGAAAACTGACTCTTTCTCCCAGCAGCCATCAATTGGAAACAGCTTCTCAGAAATAAGTAGGACTTTATGAGTACTCCCCACTCCCTTATTCTGGAATTTTGGCTGGCTTGATATTGCATAGGTCTTGTGTATGCAGAACTAGCTACTGTGAGGCATGTGAACAATAGTTCTCTTATGTCCAGAAGTTTCTTTTTTCAATACATGGTTATGAATACAGAGATACTCAAATGGTCAATGCACAGGGAATACCAGAGAGTTTCAGCCCTAAATATAAATCTATATTACTTCTGCTCTCCCCAAAGCTCAGGGATAATCATGGAAGAAGGGGAAGAAAGGTTATAAGAGTCAGAGGTAATGGATGACTACAGTGAAATAATATGTTGATACATTAGATTACATAAAATACGAAATTCTATTATGCATATACACAAATGTAAACACATGTATACAAAAGTTTGAAATCAGTCAGGCATGGAGGCACATGCCTTTAATCCCAGCACCTAGGAGGCAGAGGCAAGTGAATCTCTGTGAGTTCAAGGTCAATCTTGTCTACAAAGTGAGTCCAGGACAGCCAGGGTTACTACACAGAGAAAAAAAGTCTCATGAAACAAAGACACAAACAAAAGCCTTGAAATCAGTGGGAAGGCATGAAATATTAAGGTTTTTGTCTCTCCAGAAGCCTTTGTGTTGTTATCTTGCTGTCATATACTTAATTTGTAAATATTCATCTTATAAATATTATGCGTTTCATATGAAGATAGTTCTTTGCTTTTAGATATATTTACATGTATTATCAGTGGTATGTCAGTAGATGAGTCATTCAATCTAGACATCAGTATACTTAGCAATATATCCCGACTTGGGATTAAATTGAAATAGTCTTCTTAGATGCTAACCCTTCTGTTTCTGGAGGACATCCAGAAGTATTAAAATAATACTTTTCTATTCCAAAGCAGATTGAGATCCTGTTGAATACCACTTTGGGAACTTGCATTTCCTGGAGAATTCGTACAAACTAGTAGGTCTTTTGTTGGTACAGATGACAACATAGAACCGTTATTTGCAAGGTTTAGCCAAACTTTGGCCTGACAATCATTCAGCAATTTATGTTGTAAATGTTTATTAATGTGATTTTATAAAAAAATAATAAAATTGTATTAGTGATTCATTGTTCATATTAATGAATTCTCTAAAGGCATCGATATTCTTTAAAGACGATATATTCCTATGGGAAACTATTTTGTGCTCCTGGAAAGAGGAACATTGAAATGAACATGGGCAAGTATAAGGTTAGGTTGTACACCTCATAGAGGGACATAAATCTTTGACTTGACATTTCAATTTCATAACCAATTAGGTGTCTCTGCAGCTCTCAAGAATAAGGAATATTGAAGAATAAGGGATGTGAAAAATATGATAGCAAGAAATCCAATAGAGGATACTTGTGGAAGTAATAGTGTACAGAGCTTTGGAATTGTGTAAGACAGCATCCAGGTGCTCATCTCTGAACCTTTTATGTATGTGTTTACTCTTGTTCCTCGAATAAGTAGACAATATTAAGGTTAGGGAGCTTCGTATATTTTATTTATTTATTTATTTATTTATTTATTATTCATTCATTCCTTTTATATCCCAATTGCAGTCCCCTCCCTCTTTTCTACCAGGTTCCACCCTCTCACCCTCTTCTTTACTTCCTCCTGTTATCCTCAGATAAGGGGAGCCCTCAAACCCCATATCAACCTAATCTGGCTCATCAAGTGGTATCAGGACTAAGAGTATCCTCTTCCACTGAGACCAATGAGGCAGCCCAGCTAGGGTAAAGTGATCCACAAACATGCAACAGAGTCCATGTCAGAGATAGTTCCTGCTCCACTTGCTAGAAGATCTACATGAAGACCAAGTTGCCTATTGGCTCCATATGTGTAGGGGGCCTAGGTCCAGTCCATGCATGTTTTTTTTTTTTTGGTTGTTGCCTCAGTCTCTGTAAGCCTCCAGGGGACTAGGTAAGTTGACTCTGTTGGTCTTCTTGTGGAGTTCTTGTCTCCTCCAGATCCCTCTGTTCTTCCTCCTATTCTTCTACAAGACTCCTTGAACTTTACCTAATGTTTGGTTGTGGGTCTCAGCATGTGCTTCGATCTGTTGCTGGGTGGGGCCTCTCAAAGTATAGTGATGCTAAGTTCCTGTCTACAGTATTATCAGTCTATGTATGACCTATTCCATGCCTCACTAGATAAGCTTGATGGTGGAGTGAAAACTATGCTCTAGTTTTTTTCAAATAAATTCAATCAAAGGCCAATGGAATACAAATTTTGAAGAATGCCTTGTTTAAAATAGTTTTTAATTAGAAAATGCCAACTGTATTTTAAAGTGCAACCAGAATAATTACATTACAGTAAATTTAATTTTAATAAAATTCTAAAGATTAAAAAGACATAACTTCAGCCCATTCTAACTTTCCATACTTCTTGACTTGTCAAACTCCATTGCTTACCATTCAACAAACCATTGGCCACTTCCATCTCTAAACCTTTACATTAATCCATCATTGTCTATATTCCTCATCTCCAAGGACCAATCCTGTCTTGTTCACTAAATAGTTCTTGAAATCTAAATGAAAAGCAGATGGGGGGAGGATAATCTACTAAAACACAATTGTTTAAAAATGCCATCATGACATCTAATATTCTATATCCTAACTTTTAAAAAGAAAATTTAAAAAGTAAGCCGCAATTTTCTATTAAAATCTCCAAGAATACAGTATTCTAGATATACCTACAGATTTCTTAATACATCTGAAACCATGTAGTAGGAAGGAGAGAGCAGACACAGAAAATAGCATGTCCAAACAGAACCTCTGTATCCTGTGGATACCAGGACATACAAACTCTCTTGCTACTGAAGTTTCTAGAATGAGATACACTTTCACTTCTTGAACACAACACACACGCGCGCGCGCGCACACACACACACACACACACACACACACACACACAATTATAATAAATCCTCCTCATTTGACTAAGACTAAATGTAATGTAACTCAACAGGCCTGATACTTTGCCTGTGAATTTTAATGTTCCTCCTCTTTCTTCTTCCTTCTTCACAGTTTATTTCTGTCATGTGTCTATGCATATATGTGTGCACTGTTGCATATGTGTAGAGGCCAGAAAACAACTTGTGGGAGTAAGTTCAGTTGTCTTCTTCCACAATGTGAATTATGGTACTTGAACTCAGGTCACCTGGTTTGGCAGCAAGTGCCTTTACCCATTCATCCATCTCTCAGGCACTAAGGCTATGTTTTTGTCCATTTTACTATTGTTAACCGAGGATAACATTCCTGGAAATACATTCTTAGCACTTCCAATGTGGCACACAGTCAGTATTCAACAAGCGTTTGATGAAGAAAACTGGACAATTCCTGCCCCATATCATTGAATTTCAGATCATTTTTTTAAACAAAGCAAGAACTGAACACAGGTATTTCATAATGATGGTTTACTAAACATTGCTTTTTCAAATAAATAGCTTGCCTGCCTTCTTCTTCACTGTTATAGATTTCTTTCAATTAGAGCTCCGCAAATGTGTTTATGACATATTTTTGCCAAAGGCTAACTTTAGCAGCAGTGCCATGTATCAAAAAGGATATGTCACATAAGCAAATTATATACTATAAAACCATGCATTCTTCCCATTATTTTAGCAAGCATCTTTTTAGTTTAAAGTGTGGCGATCTGAATCGGGCTCTTCTAGGAGGCTGAAAATGTAAACTGTACTTGAATTGATGTCACTGATGTCTTTTATTCAGAATGCGAAGCACTTTGTCAAACTTATTTTCATATATATCTTGTGTGACTGGAAACCCTCAGGGAAATTATTTTTCATGAATGAATTTGAAGGATTAAAAGGTTCACCAAAGTCACATGAAATATATAACCATGAAGTATAGTCTCATGTTATAGCTATCAGCTCCTTCCAGTTACATAGTGTTTTATGGTTTGCAAAGCACTTTGAATGAAATATATTACCTTGTTTGTTCCCTACAACAGAAGTCTGTGAGATAGACATGGAAGGCACCATGCCATTTTGTATATAAAAACCAAAGACGCTAACTGACTTTACCAAGGTCACAGAGATAATAAGTGGTGAAAAGAAAACAGGAGGCGTTCCAAAGTCTTTTTCCCCCAAGAATTTTGAGTCTCTTGTCTGTCCTGGAACTCACTACGTAGAACAAACTGGCCTCCAACTTACAGAGGTCTTCCTGCTGCTGCCTCCTATGCTTTGGATTGAAGGTGTGTGCATTACACCACTCTGTTACTCATCTTCTAAACCGGTATTATTTTAACATTGAATCCACAATTTGTCCCCAACTTTTCTAATGGTGTTTCCAGGAGTATAGTCATGATCAACTGATGCATTATGAAACCAACATTTGATCAACTTGTTAAAAAGTGAAAGTGAATAAAATATTTTGTAGAACATCACATTGTGTAAAGGAATGAATTGTTCCATAAAGCTTTGGTTTCAATATTGTATAATATGTTTTGGAGTCTATTTCTAAATATGGAATATAGTGAGACAAAAACAATGGGAAAACATTGATCCACACCCGTTCAAATGATTAATTTTCAAATTGTTTATCATGGTAAAAATTCCATGTTACTAATTTTAACTTTAAAATAATTGTGGATTATAAAAATGATATATTTTGCCTATCCTTACTTAAGTATTAATTATGTGGGGAATTTCATTGTTTGAATGTTTTCTATTTCTGTTATTTTATGTTTAAGATTATCAGTACATCACTTCTTTATCTTTCCTCTCTCCAAATCCTCCCAAATACCCATACTGGCTCCCTTTCAAACTCATGTACTCTTTTTAAAAATTGTTGTTACATAAATATGTGTACATACATATATATTCATAAACATATCCTGATTAGTCTGAATAATGTTACTTGTATGTACCTTTTCAGGGTTGATAATTTTGTATTGGATAGCCGATTGATGTGTTCTTCCCTGGAGAAGACTATTTCTCTCACTCCCAGCATTCCTTAATTTCCTATAGTTCTTTGTGTAGGTTGAGCCTTCACATTTTTTCTGGTATGTACATTGGAGTTATACTTGTTCAGTTCATGTTTGGGTAGTCATGTTACTGACATTTTATGCTTGTAGCTTAAGGAATTATTAAGACCCACAATCTCTCTGTAAACTTCCTGATCCTCTGGCTCTTACAATCATTCCATCCCCTTTTCTTAAATGTTCCCTGAGCCTTAGCAGAGGGAGTTGTCTTGTGGATGTATCATTTGGGATTGGACATTTCGAATGAGTTTTGATTGGATTTGGTTTTCTGTGATAGTCTCTGCCTCTTGCAAAGAGAAGTTTCCTTGATGAGGGGGCTTGAATAATTTTAAGAGTTGTACCTGAATATTGTAGTTTAAAAGTGAAGATTTTAAAGTGGTTATGATACTGGTTTTGTTCTTTCTTTATGAAAATGTGCTAGTTGTGCTTTATAAAGAAAAAATGCTATAAAACATTTATGTGAATTAAACATATGCAGGAGGAAGCATTGATTGTACATTATCCTGGAATTTATCGGTCAGATTCTCACCTAAACAAACAAATAAACAAATAAATAAATGTTATTTCTAGAATTTATCAGCAGCTTATTAAATTATCTATGTTTCTAATAATAAAAATGAATTAATATATTATCATTTTATTAATTATGACAAATGAAATGTATTTTCATTGTCTATGAGATACAGTTCAAAATCATTGATGGAGCATATAACCCCTGATAGCTTCCATTACACTTAAGTCTTATAGCTATACACCTCCATAGTATTATATATGCTGCTTTTGCTTTGATGCTCTTGTGACCCACTCTTTTTAGCAATGTTACTGCATCTGTAATGCTTTATTCCACTATGCTTTGTATTTTCATACCATACATTACAGTTACCTATCAGAAGCCTGACTATGTTATCATAACACTTCCTCTGTGTTGTTTTGGTTTTTTTTTTTTTTTTTTGGTGGGAAGTCTGGTGCTTGAGAGTCATTCTGTATATTATCCATTTTTTAAAATTCCATCTTTTAAAATATCCATCAAATGCTTAGGCTATAACAGGACTCAATTTCAATTTTTGTTTAATAAGGTAATAAATAGTATTTACTTGGAATTGACATCAGAAATATGAAACATTCATAAAACAATTTTATATGTGGCCAGAAAAAGGTTTAGATCTCTCTTTCATATACACATACTTTCTCTTTCTTTTGCTATTTTACAAGCTGAAGTTTTGTAAATTCTTTGTAAATGCTTAAATATTATTTTGGGGATACACATTATGTTTAACTCTGTTACTTTATGGTCCATGCAGTGACACAAGAATTGAAAGATTTATTTTATTAAACCAACTTAACCAAATTACTGACAGGATTTTATATGATTATGTGCATAAGAAAGACCAAGATATTTTTATTTCCCTGCATGCTGAAATGGTGGTTTAGAGACATAGCCTAAATATCACATTGCTATAATATCTATCTACATCCATCCATCTATCTATCTATCTATCTATCTATCGGTCTATCATCTATCTATGTGTGCATCTATCTATCTATCTATCTATCTATCATCTATGTGTATATATATTTATATGTATATACTTAGTCATTATTATATTATGAAAAAAGAACAGAAAGGATAAGCAATTTTTATGAATAGTTGGATCATTTAATATTTTCTGATATAGTGCCATTAAAGTTTCATTTGTATTCCTATAGGCTTCCCTCCTCACTGCTTCAGCTAATAGAGTTTGAAGTCCCAATGTATCTATCACCCCTTTGAGGGATTTAAAAAAAAATGTTGTTCTGAAAACATAGCATTAACTTTTTCAACATATAAAATGAGGAACTGCAGCTGGGAAGTGTAAACATCAACTTAACCTTCATAGCACATTAAACTAAATTCTATGATTGTAAAGGAAGGCTATATTTAATTGACAGATATTTTAATACATAAATGTATTAGGATATCATCTGAATGAGGGCTCTACTGTGTATATCAATGTGAGGTAAGTAGTTTTAAAAATATATAAAATGGGCTAAGAAGATTCTTGTGAGAATTAAGGAGATATGTTTTTCTTATTTTCCTGATTTGGATACTTTCAAGTACTATCATGAATTATTTATCTCTAAACTTTAAGTACAATGTAAGTTTAGGGTCACACACAAATATTACTCATTTTTGTTTCTCAGTGTGGTCAATACTCTCTTGGCACATACATATATATATTATATATATAAATCTCAATAATTCAATGAAAAAATAAATGCACATATTATTAAAATCATAATTTTTAAAAACATTTTCGTTAGGAGCCATTTGATGGTTTCTTTTCTGTGGCCATGTCACAGCCATGAAAATCCCACAATTTGTTTGTCTATTGATTATATGCTAGTAATGATGTATGAGTTGGATTATTCATAGCACATAAAATAAGCTTTCCTAAAATCTACAATTTTTGTCTCCATGTTCCAAACATCTGAACCAAAGGAGAAAATGCAGTATAATCTTTGAATCTGTGTCATCAACTAAAAATAAAACTGTTACATAGTAGGACATATCTATGTAATGAATCCATTTATATATTTGATATTGCTTACCTAGAGACTGAAGTGTTTGAATGTTAATTGCTACTTAGAGATTACTGACTAAAGTCAGGACTGGTTTTCTATCTTCATTTTTATGTATCTTATAATGAAATGCTATATATCTATGAATTATGCAATAAAGTTTATTTTTTTTTTATTTTTTTTAAATACTTTATTTTTTTTCTTCAAGTTA
>CAJQZJ010031174.1:7994-18504 GCA_907164525.1 Lophiomys imhausi
TTCCTTCCTTCCTTCCTTCCTTCCTTCCTTCCTTCCTTCCTTCCTTCCTTCCTTAGTTCCATACTTTCTTTGCTCCTCCTCTTTCTTCTTTTGGTTTGCTTTTATTTTTATTTTTTGGCTTTGTGTGAGAAAGATAAAAGCATGGAATTGTGTGGGAAGGAAGGTGCATAGATCTAGGAGGAGTTGGGGAGAAGAAATAATACAATCAAAATATATTGCATGAAAAAAATTAATTAAAAATAAATAAGTATTTAAGAAGGGATATGCTATAGGACACATGTACCATGAAAGTAGAAAAGAAATTATGGAAAAAAAGGAAGTGTATGAGGACTGGCTAGGGAGATGATGGAAAAGAGATGAGAGAAAAGAATGAATATATACAAATTTTGTTTGACAATTTCATAATGAAACCCAATACTGTAGATGATAATTTAAGATGTTTTTAAGCCACCTGTTCAAAGAAAAGACATCAATTTCTTCAGATTTTTATAAAAAGTAGCATTATTAAACAGGAATTCTATCTACACTTAAATCGCTCTATGCCATATCAGGCCCCAGAGCAAGAGGAAGGTCTTAGCCCTCATGTGACTGACGAACTGAGAGGGGCTGATATGTGGGGAATACCCCATACCAGAGAATAATAGGTGGGAGAGTGGGTAGAAGGAGGAATTGGGACCAGGAGGGGAGGAGGGAAGGGGCTGTGATTGAGATGTAACTTAAATTAATAAATAAACATATGAAGTGTCAAATTAATATATTTTCAAATAGTTAAGAACAAAGAAGTCCAACCCTCATGAATACATCGCCCTAGAAAATATTTAACAAAACCAGAAACTTGACATTTAATATAGGAATTACAGGTATTAGAAAATAAAAAAATATGAAACTCACAATATTTAATCTACTTTTTACACTTTTCAACAGAACATAATAATAGGGCCCTTGTTAATTGTAGTAGTTAATTCCATATAAATATTATGTGGCTAATTCCATGGAAGATATTGTTTTTGTTTTTTTATGGTTCAGTGTTGTGGTGGTTTGAATGACAATTTCTCTTATAAGCTCACATATTTGAATGTTTGATCTACAGTTGATGGGACTGTTCAGGAGACATGCCCTTGTTGGAGGATGTGTGAAACTACTGTGGGCATTTAGGTTTCAAAAACCCATGAAATGTCTGGTTATCTTTCTCTTCCTCACTGTCTCATGGTGGTTGGTTCAAGATGTAGGATCTAATTTACTACTCCAGCACCATGTGTCCCTGCTTGTTGCCATGTTTCCTGCCACAATAGTCCTTGACTTGGCCTCTCAAACTGTAAACAAGTCCCCAGTTAAATACTTTCTATAATAAATAATGGTATCTTGGTCATGGTATCTCTTCATACCAATAAAAAGTAAATAAAATAAGTATCAATATAGATAAAGTCTTGAAATTTTTCAAAATAAAAAAAATTAAACACAAAAAATTATTTTAAAAGTCATAAATAAGAGGTCAAAACATGATTGATTTAGCTATTCTAGGTTTTTTGTTGTTCCATATGAAATTGAGAATAGCTTTTTCCAGGTCTATAAAGAATTGTGTTGGTACTTTGATAGGAATTGCATTGAATCTGTATATTGCTTTTGGTAGGATGGCCATTTTTATTATGTTGATCCTACCTATCCATGAGCATGGGAGATCTTTCCATCTTCTGATGGCCTCTTCAATTTCTTTCTTCAAAGGCTTGAAGTTCTTGTTGTACAGGTCCTTTACTTGCTTGGTTAGAGTTACTCCTAGGTATTTTATATTGTTTGTGGCTATTGTGAAGGGAGTTGTTTCCCTAATTTCTTTTTCAGCCCATTTATTTGTTATATAAAGAAGGGCTTCTGATTTTTTTGAATTAATTTTGTATCCAGCCACCTTGCTGAAGATGTTTATCAGCTGTAAGAGTTCTCTGGTACAATTTTTGGGGTCGCTTATGTATACTCTCATATCATCTGCAAATAGGGATAATTTGACTTCTTCGTTTCCAATTTGTATCCCCTTGATCTCCTTTAGTTGTCTTATTGCTCTAGCAAGAACTTCAAGTACTATATTGAAGAGATATGGTGAAAGTGGGCATCCTTGTCTTGTCCCTGAGTTTAGAGGAAATACTTCAAGTTTCTCTCCATTAACTATGATGTTTGCTACTGGCTTGCTGTATATTGCTTTTATTATTTCCAGATATGGTCCTTGTATGCTTGTTCTCTCCTGAACTTTTAGCATGAAGGGGTGTTGGATTTTGTCAAATGCTTTTTCTGCATAATTATGTGGTTTTTTTTCTTTCATCTTGTTTATGTGGTGAATTACGTTGATGGATTTTTGTATGTTGAACCATCCCTGCATTCCTGGGATGAAGCCTACTTGATCATGGTGTATGATACTTTTGATGTGTTCTTGGATCTTGTACAGTAAAAAAAAATCTGGAGGTATCACCATCCCAGATTTCAAGCTGTACTACAGAGCAATAGTAATAAAAACAGCATGATACTGGTATAGAAACAGATCAGTGGACTAATGGAATCAAAATGAGGACCCAGAAATGAACCCACACACCCATGGTCACCTAATCTTTGACAAAGAAGTCAAAGCTGCACAATGGAAAAAGGACAGCATCTTCAACAAATGGTGCTGGTCCAACTGGATGTCCATTTGTAAAAGATTGAAATTAGACCCATACTTATCACCTTGTACAAAACTTAAGTCCAAGTGGATCAAAGACCTTAACATAAGGCCATAAATCTCCCAGAAGAGAAAGTGGGAAAAACCCTCGAAATCACTGGCACAGGTGACAACTTACTGAACCAACAGCTCAGGACCTAAGAGCAACAATCAATAAATGGGACCTCATGAAACTAAAAAGCTTCTGTAAGGCAAAAGACACTGTTATTCGAACAAAACGGAAGCCTACAGTTTGGGAAAAAATCTTCACCAACTCCACATCTGACAAAGCGCTAATATCCAAAATTTACAAAGAACTCAAGAAATTAAATGTCAAGAATCCAAATAACCCAATTAAAAAATGGGGGAAAGAGCTAAACGGAGAATTCACAAAGGAGGAATTCCTAAAGGTTAAGAGACACTTGAAGAAATGCTCAGCATCCTTAATCATCAGGGAAATGCAACTCAAGAGGACTCTAAGATTCCATCTCACACCTGTCAGAATGGCTAAGATCAAAAACTCAAATGACTGAACATGCTGGCGAGGGTGTGGGGAAAGGGGAACCCTCCTCCATTGCTGGTGGGAGTGCAGGCTTGTGCAACCACTATGGAGGTCAGTCTGGCGATATCTTAGAAAACTTGGAATAGCTCTGCCTCAGGACCCAGCCATACCACTTCTGGGTATACATCCAAATGACTCCTCACCGAATCACAAGGAAGTTTCCTCATCTATGTTCATAGCAGCCTTATTTGTAATAGCTAGAAACTGGAAACAACCCAGATGTCCCTCAACTGAAGAATGGATTAAAAAACCATGGTACGTCTACACAATGGAATACTACTCAGCTATGAGAAACAGGGAAATTATGCAATTTTCAGCCAAATGGATGGAACTAGAAAAGCTCATTCTGAGTGAGCTAACCCAGACTTAGAAGGATGCACATGGCAGCTATTCACTTATAGTAGGATTTTAGCTATATAGTACAGGATATCTATACTACAACCAACACACCAAAGGGAACAGGAACATAGACTTTTTCTTCCTGTCAATGAGACGTTGCCCTAGTGGTGTTGCCTTGTAGGTCCCCAGTGTATGATGAGGCTCTTGGCCCTCATATGACTTCTGAACTGGGGTGGGGGACTGTTATGTAGGGACACTCCACTCCAGAGGAGTGGGATGGAAGGGTTAGGGGGTAGAGGGTGGGAGGGCGGTACTGGCAAGGGTCGAAAGAGGACACTATGATGGAGATGTAACCTGATGTAATAAATAAATAAATTTTAAAAAGAGGTCAAAACATTACAAATGTCAAATCCTATACATCAACAGAAACTGAGAAATACTACGAAAAAGATATGGCAAAGGAGAAATGTTACTCTCAATTTCCTCTTTTAATAGCAGAGTTACTTTCTAGATATGAGATAGAAAGATTAAGTTCAATTATGTTTTTAAAATTTTAAGACAAACCATCAGATGTACTAAGAATAAGGTGAAGGTAGTAAGGATACAATGTAAGTGCAATACATTCCTTTCCTTTCCTAAAGAGAAAAACATAGAGAGTGCTCATATTTCACTTGTTAAGCAAAATATTGATAAACTTACAATTACCATGAGAAATAAACTCAAAAACTTTTAACTGCATATGAATCTAAATTCTTTGATCCTGCTTAATGGGGAAAGAAGACATTTTTACTTTTATTTCAGTCTTCTATGTCATGCTATTTTAATATAAATGTATAATTTCTGGTCATCAAACCAAGTTTAATATGGTTTGAAAATACTAAATAATATATTAAAATAATTTCAAATGAATGCATGTGATAATAGTGTAATTTGAAAAATTAAATTCTAGGTATCAGAACAAAAGTATAATGCTCCTAATGAAATTAAAATACCTGTAAGGAGAGGAAGTAATACAAATTAAACTTTGTTAGAAAATTTATAAATCTAATAAATAGAGTCATTTTTGATGAATATACTTTATATGTGAAAACAGTTTGGTATTTACATTAAATCTTTATACCTTTTATAAATTAACATATAGACATTTTTTAAAGCTTTTAGTCTCAGTAATTACTATCTAATGAAGACCTCCATCTTTACTTGTTTCTTTGTTTTCTCCAGCTTTCTTGAGGTATAATTGACTAATGTACATTTCCTATACATGAATATAATGTTGCATCACAAGATGGGTAATTGTTAAATTTTTAAAAAAGAAAAAAATTTTTAAATAGAAATAAATACATATAAAATATATTTGTATCAAAATTACATAAGAATTTGAAGGCGTTAAGGAATAGTTATATAACAATAGCTACAAAGCAACACAAAGTAATATTATCTTCTAGGTTATACTTCAATGCCAAAGATTTTTATATTGCATATTGCAGTTTTTTTTATTTTGTCAAAATGGTTTCTGAGCAATTATTTCATTAGAGTTACATTCCTTATGTACTATTTTAGCATGATGACCAACATATGAAAAAATATTCAGTCTCAGTGAAGCTCACATATGTATTTTTTTTTTCAAATAAATGCTTAATGGTTCATGTCTGTAATCACAGCCATAGGAAGGCTGAGGAAGAAGGGTCTTGAGTTTGACGCTACTTTGAGCTACAGAGCAAGACCTCGTGATCAACAATAAAAGCAAAAGCCATTTAATAGCCTTTAGGATAATCACATTAGAAAATGTGAAAGTTATATACACAGTTTTGGCAATGTGCACTTTTTGCTTCTTGTGGGAGTATTCATAAGCATAACCTTTCTGAAAATATACTTTCAACTAATATTCAGTGGCCTTCCTAGAAATACAGTAAAAGATATCTACAAAATGATTATTATTAGGTAATTATACCACATATAACAGCAATACTGTTAAGGAAAACTCTTCAGGTTGTTAGAGAGAAATGTTTAGGTATGTTAGGCCCAAAGTCCATTATTGTTCTAATTAAATAAAATAAGTAAGTAAATAAATAAGATAGAGGTTTCTTAACCAGGATTAAGTAGCTTAGATTCAATTGAGAAGTGTAAGCCCAGTGTGCTGAAGAATTTACATATAACAGGCATACTGGACAACAAAATTCAACAGGAGGACCAGATATCTGGAGTTTTAGAAAATAGTTGATATAATCATGTTTCTTTCCATCATAGCAGATAAAATGCCATTATTCTTTAGTAAAGGAGCATTATTAAGTTCATTGAATGAATCATCTACAATCATTTGACATTTTGATATATAAAAATTATATTGCACATTTATGGTCCTAAAAACCTTCAGAAATACAAAACTGTTGTCTGTGTTAGTTAGGAATTTTGTGGTATGAGTTTAACAATACAACCAATTATGTGAATGTTTTTGTTAAATCCCAGGTGTGAGGCTGCTTAAGACACAGGTGTAAAGTATCAAATGTCTCCAGAGCTAGCAGGGGTGTGGTTTAGCCAGCTGAGCAAGTTTAACTCAGAGTACTTGAGAAAGGGATAAAAAGTCACAGCTGCAAGGACAAAGGGGACTCTACAAAGAAGTAGGAGAAAAGGGGCTGGCTACAAAGAGAAAAAAAAGCCAGGGCACCCAAAGAAGAAAGGATTCTACAAAGAAGTAAGAAAAAGAGCAACAAAGAAGAAAGAGGCTGCTGTTCTCCTGGCTGGCTGCTCCTGAACCCCCAAAATGCTGCTTGTTCTTTCTGCTGCTGTCTCCTGGTTTGGTGGACTTCTACTGAGACTGGTATTACACCCAAAGAATGCAATGACTCAAATCAGCAGGAAGTAGCTCAAAGAGACCAATGCCCCTTCTCTTGCTAACCTACTTTCTCTCCTGCATAGTGTTGGGGGGTTGGGAGGAACAGCAGTGGAAGGGAGGCAGAAGTATTAAGTATAGTAAAATAAATTAGTGTATAATTAAGTTAAGTACAAAAATTATAAAAGCCGCTTGTTACAAGTGGCACCCAGATGTAAGGTATGGCATAATGGGAAATTTCGTATCTAATGCTGTGGAGGAGATGGCAGGATTTGAAGGAGTTAAAGGTGTATTAAAAGATATCAGGAAAAGTCTTATTGCTGCTGCCACTGTGTTCTCTCCTGCTTTGTCCATAAAGAGGATTTCATGTATGTTGTAGTTTCTCCTCCTGTATAATATTTCACAAAAGATGGGGAGAATGCTTGATCAACTTGAAATGTTGCAAATGGATAAGGAGGGGTATGATAAAAAGGATTGCAGAAACGACTATGCAACTACAGAGTTTGTGAATAGAAGTTGAAATGCTTAAAAAACAAAAAGAGCTGGAGAGAGAACACACAGGTTTAGATATACTGAAAGAGAAACAGCCTGATCAGAGAGAAAGGGGTAATCTCAAAACTAACTGCACCCCAGAGGAGGGGCCTGGGATTATGAGATTACCACCATTAGCTTTCCCAGTAGCAGCCAAGAGCCTCGGATTAAAAAAACACTTGCTGATTTAATTGTGGTAAAACTGGGTATTTACAAAGAAATTGTAAGACTAACAGCCTTAGAGACAAAAATGTCCAGCATGGTAAGAATTATGGTACTTTTCAAGTCAGATGTCAAAATGGCTTTTTCATTAATTCTGAGTAAAACAGTAACAGCACACAAGCCATTTCTGGTGGATGAAACTCAAGATTTTCTGGCATTGGTTAACTTTTTGGGAGAGGGCAGCATTGGACAAATGAATATATGTCCAAGGGGGACATACAAGGTAATCTTTTGCAGTCAGGAAGATACTGTGGGGACATACCTTGAGAACCCACAACAAAATGTGGGAGCCATGACAGACAAGAGCAGCTGAGAATTGTTACCAAGATAGAACAGTTGAAAGTTACCAGGTTATAAAAATAAACAAACTACTGATACAAAAACATTTAATTCATTGAAAATGTCTTTGTTACTTATTTAAAAATGCAATTTTAATTCCAGTCCAAATAAAAACTATTATTTTTTTAGTACAACTGTACAGGATAATTTAAAAAACAATTGATAGTTGATCAAACCTATATTTGTTAAATATTAGTTTAGTGAATTGCAGAAATGTGCTGTATGTGTATAATTGTTAAGTACAAAAATAATAAAAGCTGCTTGCTACAAGTGGCACTCAGATGTAAGCCAAGGCATAGTGGAAATTTCTCATGTAATGTGGAGGAGATAGCAGGAGTTGAAGTGAGCAGTGTATTTAAGGATATCCTGAAGAGGCTTATTGTTGCTGCCACTGAGGATTTTTTTGTATGTTGTTGTTTTTCCTACTGTATATTTCAAAAAAGATGGGGAGAATGTTTGTACAATTTGAAAAGTTGCAAATGGATAAGGAGGGGTATGAGCCAAGGATTGCAGAAATTTCTATGCAAATACAGAGTTTGCAAATAGAAGTTGAAAGCCTTAAAAAACAAAAAGAGCTGGAGAGAGAATACACAGGTTTATCTACTGAAAGAGAAACATCCAGTTCACAGAGAAAGGGTTAATCTCAAGCTAAATGCATCCCTAGAGGAGCTGCCTGGGGTTATGAGATTACCACCATTAGCTTTCCCTGTAGTTGCCAAAACCCTCAGATATCAAAACAATCGCTGTTTTCACTGTGGTTAATTTGGCCATTCACAATGAAATTGTAAGGCCTTAGATATCAAAATGTGCAGCATGGTGAGAAATATGGTACTTTTCAAGCCATATATCAAAATAGCTTTTGCATTAACTCTGACAAAAAAAAAAATAACAGCACACAAGCCATTTCTACTGGCAGAAAGTTAAGATTTTCTGGCATTGGTAAGCTTTTTGGGAGAGGTTAGCATTGGACAAATGAATATATGTTCAAGGGGGACATACAAGCTAATCTTTTGCAGTCAGGAAGAAACTTTGAGGACCTCCCTCGAGGCTCTACAACAAAATGTGGGAGCCATTATAGACAAGAGCAGCTGAGAATTGTTACCAAGATACAACAGCTGAGAATTACCACTTTATAAAAATAAACTACTGATACAAAAATATTTAACTCATTGAAAATGTCTTTGTTACTCATTTGAAAATACAATTTTTAGCTCTAGTCCATCTAAAAGCTACTATTGACAACTGCATAGGATAATTTAAAAAAATGCAAATTGTCAATCCAACCTATAGTTTTGTTAGATATTTATTTAGTTAATTGCAGAAATATGCTGTATTTAATGTCTCATGTATGTTTTTGAAGTTAAATAGATGGTGCATGGATAGAATATCCAATGTTCATCTATTCTGATAGATAGCCAGACCCACAGATGATAGATGGTTTTCAAAAATTTCAGAGACCTACAGAAATAGCCATTGAAGATGTTTTAATAAGTAAAGGTTTTTCTGACACAGAGACATCTGTTCCTGGAAGTACCCACAATCTACCTGATAAAAGATGATGGGCATTAAAGAAACATATGTAGCAAGATAGTCACTGCTGATAGCAGGCTGTCTGTCCAATCTGTGAATAAGCAGGATACTGAAAAGTCAATTGACCAACATTACAGAGATAAGGTAGGCAAGTTCTTTAATATTCCTGCTTTACCGAAAAACTTTGTCAGATATTCTGGGCCAATAGGCTGCAGACTGGATGCCTGCCCCAACCACACAAAGAAACCAAGGGTGACTGTTCAGGTAGCCTGCCACCTCTGTCATTACTAGAGTTGTGGAAGTTGTTTGGTATATCCTATACTTCCTACACACTTAGGTAATAATTTAATTTCCTTCTAAAATCTCTGATGGGGTTGAAGCCTAAATAGTTATAATCTTAAAACTAATCTTAGCTGTGTAAGTTTAAGAAATATTTTAGGTCTAAACGATGTTATAGTTTGATAAATGCAAATAAGAATAGAAAATGATAAAGGTACAAAACTCTAACTTAGGTATTAATAATAGATGCTCAATCAAAGATTGATAAATACAAATGGACTTGAAATTATAAATGTAATTCTTGATAGATCTGATAAATATCTCTATTATATGTACCATACACACATATTTATGTGTATGTATAAACATATACCATTTTTTGAACTAAAAGGGGGAAATGTGTCATAAGTTTATTAAAATAGCCAATTATGAGGCAGATGTTTAATTTCAACCACTTGGAGTGGACCTGAAGTATACCTGATCTACTCTGGTTCCATATTGGTTGGATTTCTATGAGAATCAGATGAGGCATGGATAAATGCCAGACTTTGTGACCAGGAACCCCAGATTTGCTTATCATAGCTATTGTTAGAGTTGCACCTCTGAAGAAGAGGATAAAAATCAGTTAACAAGTTTTATTAAACTTTAGTGAAAATATGTGCTATGTTTTGCTTCTGCAATCCTCCTTATCAATTCAATCAACTCAGACTCCTCTTTTCTTGAGAAACAGACACTTGCAAAGTAATGTTCTAACATTATCAGTCCAACTTCTGTAAATTGCTTGCTATAGAAGAACACTTACAAGTTGTCTTCAGTTACATAGGGTAAAATTCTAACCCACAAGTAACAGAAAAGGCAAAAAAAAAAAACCCTCAAACTCAACATCCTATACATGATGTAAGAAACTGGATTGGGGTCCGGCCTCTCAGAGCAAGAGCTCACCTGGGCCTGCCTGCCAAATAAATCTGTCTTCCAACCCTCAAAGTGGTACTTGGCTTGTCAAAGATCAAATTTCTGCAATGCATACAAATGGAATTTACAGTTGCTCTAACACTATGCAGACAATCTATTTATTCAGTGAGAGAAGATGGGGTTTGGAACTCTATTACTGAAATAAATAAGCCTTGGTGTATCCCAAAGATTTTGAAGGTCTCTGTGGCAGTGAGGTTCTGATATAACAGATCTATCAGCTTAGGTG
>CAJQZJ010031177.1:0-15218 GCA_907164525.1 Lophiomys imhausi
TTCTCAAGCCCATGCACTCCTACATAGGAGAGGAAGAAGGATACAGAGAAGGAAAAGTAGGAATTCCCTGGGGCTAATCTCCAAAACCCATTAAGACAGGATCATTTATCAGCTTGTAGTCTCTTCCCCTACATAACAGAGTTTTCAGTTAACCTTCAAATAACCAAAAAGAAGGGCGGAGAAACACCCTCCCCCACCCTCTGGGCATGGGACGTCGCTCTCTTAAAGTGACTTCCTGCTGATTTGGGTCGTAGTAGACCTGTTTGGGGCCCGAACCCAAATGGAAAAAATGGTTAAAAATGTTAATACACTCCTTTTATGTTCAGTCCTTCTGTTCTCAGCTGTTTAGATGACCTAAGGGGTTTGTAGGGAGAAGCTGATCTTGCAGGCTTCACTGAGGTTCCTGCCGGGGCATTGTGTAGAGCTGAATGGTCCCAGCAACATTGTATTGCCGTGGTGGTTGCAGGCCCCTGATGGAGACAGCTATTGAGGAAGTCTGCCAGGCAGAATCAACTGGGTCACTCGTCCTCCTTGGTGCCTGTTTCTGCTCTCTGCTGAGGTTTCCGCTGTCCAGCCGTCCCCGGGCTCCCCTAATGGACGCTTTGATTCTCCTGGAAAGATAAGAACAGAGCCCTGCCCCAATCCCAACCCTAGGACAATTGCCCTCTTTTTTTTTTTTGGGGGGGGGGGGCTAGGTAGTACTTCTCCTGAAGGAAATTTGGCCTTCCGACAACATACAAAGCGTTATCTTTCAATCCGTGTTAAAGAAGAAATCATTCTGTCACCTTGGAGCTAAACCAGCTCTGGTGTATATACTTTGAGATCCCAAAGGACAATCTGCCTGCATCGAGAAGGCCTTTTGTAAGTAACCTCCAAACCTAGGTCCCTCCAAATCCCATGTGTGTGTCTCTGAACTCTAATTATTGGGATCAGAGGCCTGTGTTTCCCATCTGAAGGGATCAAAGATGTGTTCCACCACTCCTGGATCGAAGTCTTTCTCTATTTAGAGTTTGCCCAGCATCAGGCTGACCCTGAGCTCCGGGATCTGCCCGTTTCTGTCTCCAGTGTGCTGGGAGCTGGGACCAAGGGTGTACTCTTCTTGAATGGTGGGACCAAGAGTATGCACCCTCACCACCCCGCTCCGTATGACGCCAGAATACATAAGACCAACAACTCTACGGTGCTCCCCCCGTCTCCGCTGAAGTCAAAGGCATGGACCAATACCACAATTCTCTTGTATTTTACCTTAGCTCAGCTCCACGTCTTCTTGACACCTGGAGGTCTGCAAAACCAGGCCGAATGGCTGTATCCTCTATTCCATTCACAGTGTTTCAGCCCTGCCACCTGCCTTTTTTTTTTTTTTTTTTAGTTAATAAATTTATTTGTTTGTTGCTTCAGGTTACATCCTTATCATATTGTCCTCTTTTCCCGCTTCCCAGCCCCATGCTCCCATGCTCTACCCCCTGACCCTTCCGTCTTCTTCCTCTGGGGTGGAGTGTCCCTGCCTAACAGTCTCTCACCACAGATCAGGAGTCATATGAGGGCCAAGAGCCTCTTCATTCTCCGGGGGCCAACGAGGCAGTACTGCCAGTGAAAAGTGTCTCCTTGCTACTGGGGGAATACTAAAAAAAAGACCAACAAACACATAAACCCACAAAAACAAAGAATATCCACAAAAAAAGAGAGAAAAAAGAGAAGGGAAAAGGAAAAAGAAAAAAGAAAAAAAGAAGGAAAAAGAAAAAGATAAAAAAAAATTTATGTCCATGTTCCTTCTGGTGTGTTGGTTGTAGTACAGATATCCTGTACGATATAGTTAAAATCCTACTATAAGTGAATAGATGCTATGTGCATCCTTCTGAGACTGGGTTAGCTCACTCAGGATGAGCTCCTCTAGATCCATCCATTTGGTTGCAAATTGCATGATTTCATTGTTTCTGATAGCTGAGTAATATTCCATTGTATAGATGTACCACAATTTTTTAATCCATTCTTCAGTTGAGGGACATCTGGGTTGTTTCCAATTTCTAGCTATTACAAATAAGGCTGCTATGAACATAGATGAGGAGACTTCCCTATGTCTCCGTGAGAGGTCCTTTGGGTGTATACCCAGAAGTGGTATGGCTGGGTCCTGAGGCAAGGTTATTCCTAGATTTCTAAGATATCGCCAGACAGACCTCCATAGTGGTTGCACAAGCCTGCACTCCCACCAGCAATGGAGTAGGGTTCCCCTTTCTCCACACCCTCGCCAGCATGCGCTATCATTTGAGCTCTTTATCTTAGCCATTCTAACAGGTGTTAGGTGGAATCTCAGGGTCGTCTTGAGTTGCATTTCTCTGATGATTAAGGATGTTGAACATTTCTTCAGGTGTCTCTCAGCCCTTAGGGATTCCTCCTTTGTGAATTCTCTATTTAGCTCCATGTCCCATTTTTTGATTGGATTATTTGGTTTCTTGGCTTTTAGTTTCTTGAGTTCTTTGTAGATTTTAGATAATAGCCCCCTATCAGATGTGGGGTTGGTGAAGATTTTCTCCCAGTCTGTTGGTTGCCGTTTTGTTCGAATGACAGTGTCCTTTGCCTTACAGAAGCTTTTCATTTCATGAGGTCCCATTTATTGATTGTTGATTTCAGGTCCTGAGCTTTTGGTGTTCTGTTCAGGAAGTTTTCGCCTGTGCCAATGAGTTCGAGGGTTTCTCCTACTTTTTCTTCTAGTGTCTTTAGTGTGGCCGGCCTTATGTTAAGGTCTTTGATCCACTTGGAATTAAGTTTTGTACATGGTGATAGGTATGCTTCTAATTTCATTCTTTTGCAAGTGGACATCCAGTTGGACCAGCACCATTTGTTGAAGATGCTGTCCTTCTACCATTGTGCGGTTTTGGATTCTTTGTCAAAGATTAGTTGGCCATAGGTGTGTGGGTCCATGTTTGGGTCTTCAATTCGATTCCATTGATCCACTGGTCTGTTTCTATACCAGTACCATGCTGTTTTTATTACTGTTGTTCTGTAGTACAGCTTGAAATCTGGGATGGTGATACCTCCAGATGTTTTTTCATTGTACAGGATTGATTTAGCTATTCTGGGCTTTTTGTTGTTCCATATGAAGTTGAGAATAGATTTTTCCAGGTCTGTAAAGAATTGTGTTGGTATTTTGATAGGAATTGCATTAAATCTATATATTGCTTTTGGTAGGATAGCCATTTTTATTATGTTGATCTTACCTATCCATGAGCATGGGAGATCTTTCCATCTTCTAAAGGCCTCTTCCATTTCTTTCTTCAGGGGCTTGAAGTTCTTGTTATATAGATCCTTTACATGCTTGGTTAGAGTTACCCCCAGGTATTTTGTGTTGTTTGTGGCTATTGTGAAGGGGGTTGTTTCCCTTATTTCTTTCTCGGTATATTTTTTTGTTGTATAAAGAAGGGCTTCTGATTTTTTTGAGTCAATTTTGTATCGAGCCACCTTGCTGAAGTTGTTTATCAGCTGTAAGAGTTCTTTGGTGGAGTTTTTGGGGTCGCTTATGTATACTAACATATCATCTGCGAATAGGGATAATTTGACTTCTTCATTTCCAATTTTTATCCCTTTGATCTCCTTTAGTTGTCTTATTGCTCTAGCAAGGACTTCAAGTACTATATTGAAGAGATATGGTGAAAGTGGACATCCTTGTCTTGTCCCTGAGTTTAGAGGAAATGCTTCAAGCTTCTCTCCATTTAATTTGATGTTGGCTACCGGCTTGCTGTATATTGCCTTTATTATTTCTAGGTATGGTCCTTGTATGCCCGTTCTCTCCAGAACATTAGGCATGAAGGGGTGTTGGATTTTATCAAATGCTTTTTCTGCATCTAGCGAGATTATCATGTGGTTTTTTTCTTTCATCTTGTTTATGTGGTGAATTACATTGATAGACTTTCGTATATTGAACCATCCCTGCATTCCAGGGATGAAGCCTACTTGATCATGGTGTATGATATTTTTGATGTGTTCTTGAATTCGGTTTGCTAGTATTATATTAAGTATTTTTGCATCTATTCTCATGAGGGAGATTGGTCTGAAGTTCTCTTTCTTTGTTGGGTCTTTGTGTGGTTTAGGAATCAGAATGACAGTGGCCTCATAGAATGAGTTTAGCAGTGTTCTTTCTGTTTCTATGTGGTGGAAGAGTTTGAAAAGTAATGGTGTTAGTTCCTCTTTGAAGGTCCTGTAGAATTCCATGCTAAAGCCATCTGGCCCTGGGCTTTTTTTGGTTGGGAGATTATTAATGACTGTTTCTATTTCCTTGGGTGTTATTGGGCTGTTTAAGCTGTTAATCTGATTTTGATTTAGTTTTGGTAGGTGGAATTTATCGAGGAAATTGTCCATTTCGCTTAGGTTTTCAAATTCAGTGGAATATAGACTTTTAAAGTAATGCCCAAATATTTTCTGGATCTCCTCAATGTCTGTTGTTATTTCTCCCTTTTCATTTCTGATTTTGTTGATTTGGGTTCTTTCCCTGTGCCTTTTAGTTAATTTGGCTAGGGGTCTGTCTATTTTGTTGATTTTCTCAAAGAACCAACTCTTGGTGTCATTGATTCTTTGTATAGTCCTTTTTTATTCTAAGTTGTTGATTTCAGCCCTAAGTTTGATGATTTCCTGCCTTCTGCTCTTCTTGGGAGTGTTTGTTTCTTTTTTTTCCAATTCACCCAGCTTAGCTGTTAGTTCACTAATATGAGCTGTCACAATTTTCTTTTTGAAAGCACTCCGTGCTATGAACTTTCCTTGTAGCACAGCTTTCAATGTATCCCATAGGTTTGGGTATGTTGTGTCTTCATTGTCGTTGGATTTTAAGAAGTCTTTGATTTCCTTCTTTATTTCTTCCCTGACCCAGTGGTCATCCAGTAAGGAGCTGTTCAATTTCCATGTGTGTGTTGCTTTCTGTTGATTCTTTTGCTGTTGAAGACCAGCTTTATTCCGTGGTGGTCTGATAAGATACAAGGTGTTTTTTCAATTTTCGTGGATCTATTGAGACTATCCTTGTGACCAACTATGTGGTCGATTTTGGAGAAGGTTCCGTGGGGTGCTGAGAAAAAGGTTTGTTCCTTTGTGTTTGGGTGAAACGTTCTGTAGATATCTGTTAGGTCCATTTGTTTCATAATCTCTGTTAGACTCAATATTTCTCTGTTTGTCTTCTGTCTTGATGATCTGTCCATTGTTGTGAGTGGGGTGTTGAAGTCTCCCACTACTAATGTGTTGTGATCGACGTGCGCTTTAAGTTTTAGAAGTGTTTCTTTT
Source organism: Lophiomys imhausi (assembly GCA_907164525.1). Taxonomy (NCBI): domain Eukaryota; kingdom Metazoa; phylum Chordata; class Mammalia; order Rodentia; family Muridae; genus Lophiomys; species Lophiomys imhausi. The sequence goes on from CAJQZJ010031177.1 coordinate 5,263, forward strand.
ACGAAAGTAGGTGCCTTTGTATTTGGGGCATAGATGTTCAGTATTGAGATTTCCTCTTGATGAATATTCCCTTTAATGAGTATACAGTGCCCTTCTTTGTCTTTCTTCATTAACTTCAGTTGGAAGTCTGTTTTGTTTGATATTAGGATGGCTACTCCAGCTTGCTTCCTGGGTCCATTTGCTTGGAAAACCTTTTCCCAGCCCTTTACTCTGAGGCAGTGTCTATCTTTCGTAGTTAGATGTGTCTCTTGTATACAGCATAAGGAAGGGTCTTGCTTGCGGATCCACTCTGTAAACCTATGTCTTTTTATTGGGGAGTTGAGTCCATTGATGTTGATGGATATTAGTGACCTGGGGTTGTTATTTCCCATTAGTTTGGTATAGGTGGTGGTCCTGTACCTCTTTTGGTTTAGTTGCTGAGGGGTTTTCTATTCCCTTTGTTTTCTTGGGTGGAGTTTTCTTCTCTGGGTTGGGATTTTCCTTCTATGATTTTCTATAGGGCTGGGTTTGTGGGTAGATATTGTTTAAATTTGATTTTGTCATGGAATGTCTTGTTTTCTCCATCTATGTTGATAGAGAGTTTTGCTGGGTAAAGTAGTCTGGCTGGGCCCCTATGATCTCTCAGGACTTGTAGTATATCTGACCAGGCCCTTCTCGCTTTTAAAGTTTCTGAGTAGAAGTCAGGTGTAATTCTCATGGGTCTGCCATTGTATGTGACTTGACCTTTTTCTCTTACAGCTTTTAATATTCTTTCTTTGTTCTGTACATTTGGAGTTTCAATTATTATGTGGCGAGAGGAGTTTCTTTTCTGATCTAATCTGTTGGGTGTTCTGTAAGCCTCTTGGATTTTTATTGGCATCTCTTTTTTCAGGTTTGGGAAGTTTTCCTCTATGATTTTGTTGAAGATATTTCCTGGACCTTGGAGTCGGGAGTCCTCTCTTTCCTCTATACCTATAATTCTTAGGTTCTGTCTTTTCATTGAGTCCTTGATTTCTTGGATGTTGTGGATGAGAGATTTTTTAACCTTCTCATTTTCTTTGGATGTTGTACTGATTTCTTTCACTGAATCTTCCATGCCTGAGATCTTGTCTTCCATCTCTTGCATCCTATTGTTGATACTCACATCCGTAGTTCCTGTTCTCTTCCCTTGGTTCTCCACTTCCTCTTTTAACTCTGACTGTGTTTTCTTTATTGTTTCTATTTCTATTTTCATGTCTTGTATGGTTTTGTTCGTTTTGTACATTTCCTTCTCCAGCTTGCTTGTTTTTGTATGAAAATCTTTCATTGCTTTGTCCTTTTCCTCTTCATGCTTTGTCACCTTGGCTTGGAGCTCTTTAATGGTGTTGTTCCTTGTTTTGACTTGTAGAATTGTGGCTTCTTTGAATTCCTTCATAGATTTAAGTTCTTCTTGCAGGGACTCTATCACTTTCCATAATGCAAAATTGTCAACGTTTTCATGTGTTTCTGTTGGTGTGAGGTCATCCGAATTCATGAGCTAGGATAATTCTGCTTTGTTGGAGTCATATTTCCTTGATTTCTTTTTTTTTTTTGACCTTTGGCCATTGGGTGCATTTAGCTGTCTGTTCTTGTCGTTTTCTGTGCTTGGATCCACAGTGGATGCTTTGGTGCAGGGTACGAGTTACTTGGCTATCTGTCGTTGCTTACAGGGGGATTTCAGGGTCACTGTGGTTTTAATCGCCTGAGGCACTGTGAGCTGGTGCAGCCTATTCCCAGGTTGTGAGTAATGGACCAGAATTGTTTCACTGCTCCCAATTCAGACTTCTCTATGTTGCACTCTGAGTTATCAGCCTGTAATGGTTCTGATGGTATGGACCTGTTTGCCCAGGCACAGATTCTGTGGGCTTTCTTTGTCATCACGGAGGCTGACAGGGTCTGGCTCCACACCTATTATGTCTGGATTTTCCAGAATACAGCTATGGTCCCGATTTCTGGTTTCTCACTAGGCTTCAAGTCACAGGTCTGGCCTCTGTGCCTGATTCCCTCCCTGTCTGCGCAGTTGCTGGTCTCCCCCCCTGGCTGCTCGGCCGTGGGTCCACAGAGCCCAGGATCCCCCAGCAGCCTGAGTGGACCTCTCGCCCCAGCAGCTCAGCCGTGGGTGCGCGGATCCCTGGCCCAGCCCACGCCTGACTCTCTCCCCAGTTATCCTGCCGTGGGTTCGTGGGGATTTGGCCCTGCCAGCTGGGCTCTCTCCCCAGCTGTGCTGCCGTAAGTGCGTGGGATTCGGCCCCTCCCACCCGCCTTTGTGTTCCCGATTTCCTGCACTCTGTCGGAACCTCCTGCCCTCCGCTTCATGAGCGGCTGCGGACCACCCGCTGAGCCCCCTGTTTGTTCCTTGCTAAGACTTCCACTATCTCACAAAAATTTTTAAGTGGGTATAAGTTCTACCTGAGGTGTGGGGAGTCCAATAGGCTAGTGAACTATCACCAAGTGGCCTCTGATTCTGCCTGCTGTGAGTTGGGGTCGATCTTACCAGGCGCCTCTCCAAATGGGAGTTCCCGAATCCCGGGTTTAGTGGCTTCCGTGTCTGCGAGAGATGGGGAGAGAGCCTTACCCTGGGACTTTTAACAGTCCCTTGGGAGCTGTGAGTGTTCCCGGGGGGGTCTAGCCACTCCGGTTTTTGCACAGTGCCCAATAACTCTGTGTTTTTTTATGGCTCTTTTTTCCCCTGCGTTCAAAATGCGTCAGTGCAGGTCGCCACCATCTTCCTTCCCCCCAACTTTAGATTTTTTTATATAGAGACATATCAACTCCTGACATCACCCCCTATTCTACCCCAAGTAGAAGATGAGCATCGAAGAATCTCCAGTGGGAGATGATTGAATTAGTTACAAGCCTATCTCTTGGTAGGAAAAGCCCCTTGCTCCAACTGTAGACAGAATGCTGTCCAAAAAGGAGAAAACCTGGAAGCAGGTAAGTCGATAGCCTAGCTCTGCCAAGACCAGATAGGCAAGTCCTTCATAACCTCTTTAATATCTTCTGCTGCTCTCAAGGAAACAATGAGCCCTCCTGTGGTGGCATCTTGGTAACTACATACAGTCATTTACAACATTAAAAATAAACAAAAACAAAACAAAAACAAAAAACCAGTGTCATTTTCTCTAGTTTCTTTTATACTCACCTGTAGTTTGTAAAATGCTTCTGATTTGTGATGACTCCTGTTAATATATTATGGGAAGGATGATGTTTTCAGCATGAAAGTGGATATGCATTCAGTGAACCATAAATATGTTTCCCTGTTCTGTAATCTCTGGAAAGTATTTTATCATTTTTCCTCAGTATCTATTTGTTAGCAAGAACTAACAATTCCTTAGAAAAATAACCTCTCATCTCCCACCTCCCCTTAGATCCACCCTCCCTCCATCCTTACAACCTTTCCCAATATAAAAAATAAATCTCACTGTGGAAGCTACAGTGTGCCTCAGTGTATTCTACAATATTCCCTTTTGCCCACACTTTTTTGCTTGCAAATGTATGAGGCCTCTGGCTTCTGCTACTTTATCAATGCTGGAACCTCCATGGGACTCCTCTCAGATATCTTATTGTTGTCCTGTGTCATGGAGATCCTGTAGTTTTGGGTCTGTGGAACTGACCTCTTCATACACTCTAGCAGTTCACCCATGGGGTATGTGTTGAGGTGGGCCAACTCAAAGACCTGGTTCTGGGCCCACAACACCTACATCCAGGGTCAGTTCCACTGTGCTACCCTGCTAAGGTGCATGGCCTTCTCTCCCAAGTCCTGCAGCAGGTAAGGGGCTGGATCCACTCTCCTGTCCTCAGGACCCCATCAGGGACAACTCTCCCACCTGCTACCTGTGGTGAAGACATCAGAGAGCAGAGAGGATATTTCCCTTGATAACACAACCAAAAAGCAAACAAAAGGTAGGACTTGCTCTCTCACACTCACACCTTTGGGGTTGACTAACCCACAACCCCCACATCCAGGGACAGTTTATTGTGCTGTTCAGGGGAGGTGCAGGGCCTGTTCTCCCGAGTGCTGCAACATGTGAGGGGCAGAGACAGCTCTCCTCTCTTGTGACACCATCAGGACCAGATCTCCTGTCTGCCATTGGTGGTAAGGATAGAAGAGAGGGGAGGGCATCTCTCCCAAGCCAACACCACCACAAGGCACACAAAAGGTAGGACTGGCTCTCCCACACTCACGTCCTCAGCACTGGCTCACCACAACTCCCATATCCAGGGCCAGGCAGGGTTCTTCTAGTCTCTGGCTTGTTTCCTCTCCTGGGAACGTATCTGGTGCTTGCCTTGTGGTGTTGGACTGGTGGTCATCACAGGCTAGCTCTCTGCCTGGGCCCATGATACCAAAGTGGTGTTAATCTCTGGCTTGCTTTTTTCTGTGAATATTAGGAAATGATTCATTCAGATGCTCATAGGTAAGAACACTGAACGTAGACATAGCCTCTCTCCTCTCTGCCACCTACTGATGCACAGGTGACACAACAGCCACATCTGCAATGCCTCTATAGGCAGCCTAAATTAATTTTATATGACACTTAGAGGAAATAGTTAAAAACAAAGATTATTTATAATGTAAGAGACTCCCAGATATCAATTATTAGTGTATCCCAGTAACAGTTTTGTGTGGAAATAAGATATATAATCATCTCCAAAGATGGGTATGGTGATGCACTCCAATCTCAGCATAGAGATGGAGGCCTGAGGATCTTGAGTTTGAGACCAATCTGTAAGTTAAAACCAGCCTAAATGCATAGTGAATATCATGTTTGAAAAAAAAAAAAAAAACAAGTACACCCAGAAATAAACCCACACACCTAGGGTCACTTAATTTTTGACAAAGAAGCAAAAACCATAAAATGGAAAAAGGACAGCATCTCCAACAAATGGTACTGGTCTAACTGGATGTCAACATGTAAAGGAATGCAAATTGACCCATGTTTATCACCTTGCACAAAACTGAAGTCCAAGTGGATCAAAGACTTTAATATAAAGCCCAATACATTATATCTACAAGAAGAGAAAGTGGGGAAAAGCCTCGAACTCATCTGCACAGGTGACAACTTCCTGAACAGAACACCAACAGCTCAGGCTCTAAGACCAACAATCAATAAATGGGACCTCATGAAACTGAAAACTTTCTGTAAGGCAAAGGACACTGTCATTTGAACAAAATAGCTGCCTATAGATTGGGAAAAAAACTTCACCAACCCCATATCTGAGAGAGGGCTAATATCCAAAATTTATAAACAACTCAAGAAATTAAACACCAAAACCCCAAATAATCTAATCAAAAAATGGGGAAGAGGACAAAACTGAGAATTCATAAAAGAGGAATCTCTAATGGCTGCAAGACACTTCAAGAAATGCTCAATATCCTTAATCATCAGAGAAATGCAACTCAAGATGACTCTGAGATTCCATCTCGCACCTGTCAGAATGGCTAAGATCAAAAACTTAAATGACAGCACATGCTATCGAGGTTGTAGAGAAAGGGGAACACTCCTCCATTGTTGGTGGGAGTGCAAACTTGTACAACCACTATGGAAATCAGTCTGGCAATATCTTAAAAAACTTGGAATAGCTCTACCTCAAGACCCAGCCATATCACTCCTGAGTATATATCCAAATGATTACTCACAAAACCACAAGAACCTCTCCTCAACTATGTTCATAGCAGCTTTATTTGTAATAGCTGGAAACTGGAAACAACCCAGATGTCCCTCAACCGAAGAATGGATTTAAAAACTGTGGTACATTTACACAATGGAATACTACCCAGCCATCAGAAACAAAGAAAGCATGCAATTTGCTGCCAAATGGATGGAATTAGAAAAGCTCATCCTGAGTTAACTAACCCAGACCCACAACGATGCACATGGCATCTATTCACTTATAATTGGATTTTAGCCATATAGTACAGGATAACTATCCTACAACCAACAGACTGAAAGGAACAGGAACATAGATTTTGTTACTTGTTAGTGGGACACCTTGCCCTAGTGGAGCTGCCATGTTGGCCCCCAGTGTATGAGGAAGCTCTTAGCCCTGATATAACTGCTGACCTGAAGGGGCTGATATGTGGGGGCACCCTATACTGGGGGAGTAGGATAGGTGGGAGAAGATATAGAGGATGGGAGGGCGGGACTGAGAAGGGTGGAGGGAGGAGTCTGTGGTGGAGATGCAAATTGAAGTAATAAATAAACATAAAAATAACTTTTGTTGGCTTCTTCCATTTACCTTAAGTAGCAGTAGTGTATAGCTTTTATGTAGCAGGAGCTTCTGCCTACATTTCTAGCCTACCTATGAAATGTATAATTACAATACAATGGGCTCTATGTCCCTGTATATACCATGCTTAATAAAAACTGACCCCAAAGTGACAGTTATAATGAAGACCTACAAGGAACCACTGTGTATTCTCAGCAGTGAATTAATCAGTGTCCTCTAAATATTCTACTCAGAGTGGTAATGATTGGGGCTAGCTTCCTGAAAACTGTATAACAACACGAGTTCACACACACACACAAAATCAATTCCTCTAAACATTTCATGCTGGCCATAATTCAATGATTATGACCTGTGGGTTTACTTAAAGATGTGATCCTAAATCAGCATAATAAAATGGCCATCCTACCAAAAGCTATATACAGATTCAATGCAATTCCTATCAAAATACCAACACAACTCTTTACAAATCTTGAAAGAATAATTCTCAACTTCATATGAAATAACAAAAAACCCAGAATAGCTAAATCAATCATATACAATAAAAAAATCTGGAGGTATCACCATCCCTGATTTTAGAAAAAAAATTAATTAAAATTTTAACCAGTATTTAGATTATTAATTGGTTCGGCATCCATTAATCTTTAAGCAGCCATTATAAAATGAGAACACAGAGACATCACATGGATTTTAACAAGCCTTGGCCTGAATTGAGCAATCTTGGCCCACCTAAGCTAGCTCTTAATTCTGTTACCCAAATATGACCCCATATATACATACATCCCCTTGGATTGCTATTCTCCATGTTATGCCGAGGTTCCTGGCCACGTGGAATGAAGTTCTTTTTTCTAACCCATGGTGTGTGTCCTCCTTCCTGCTGCTCCTGGCTGGAATGAATTAATTCTCTCTCTAAAGTGCAGGCTTCCTGTTCTAATCTCAGGAAGTCCCACCTTTCTCTGTCTTTGCCCAATCTCAGGCGTTAGCATTTATTTTAACCAATCAGAGTCAATGTAAGCAATAGACAGTAAGCAGGACCAATTAATTAACATTTAGAATGCTTAACACTACACCATCACCTGATTTCAAGCTATACTACAGAGCCATAGAAATAAAAAAAAGCATAGGAATGATATAGAAACAGACCAGTTGATCAATGGAATCAAATTGAAGACTCAGAAATAAACCCACACACCTATGGTCACTTAATTTTGACAAAGAAGCCAAAACTGTAGAGTGGAAAAAGGACAGCATCTTCAACAAATGGTGCTGGTCTAACTGGATGTCAACATGTAAAAGAATGCAAATAGACCCACGCTTATCAACACACTAAACCTAGTAGAAGAGAAAGTGGGGAAAAGCCTCAAACTCATTGGCACAGGTGACAACTTCCTGAACAGAACACCAGTAGCTCAGGATCTAAAGCCAACAATCAATAAATGGGACCCGTGAAACTGGAAAGCTTCTGTAAGGCAAAGGAAATAGTCATTTGAACAAAATGGCAACCTATAGATTGGGAAAAGATCTTTACCAACCCCACATCTGACAGAGGGCTAATATTCATAAATTTATAAAGAACTCAAGAAATTAAACACTAAGAAACCAAATAATCCAGTGAAAAAATGGGGAACAGAGCTAAACAGAGAATTCACAAAGGAGGAATGCAACTCAAGATGACTCTGAGATTCCATCTCACACCTGTCAGAATGGCTAAGATCAAAAAATCAAATGACAGCACAGGCTGGTGAGGCTATGGAGAAAGCGGAACACCCCTCCATTGCTGGTGGGAGTAGAAACTTGTACAACCACTATGGAAATCAGTCTGGCCATATCTTAAAAAACTTGGAATAGCTCTACCTCAAGACCCAGCCATACCACTTCTGGGTATACATCCAAATGATTCCTCACCAATCCACCAATCTATGTTCATAGCAGCTTTATTTGTATTAGCTAGAAACTGGAAGCAACCCAGATGTTCCTCAACCAAAAAAAAAAAAAATGGAAAAACAAAACTGTGGTACATTTACACAATGGAATACTACTCAGCTATCAGAAACAAAGAAATTATGCAATTTTCTCCAAATGGATGGAACTAGAAAAGCTCATCCTGAGTTAGCTATCCCAGACTCAGAAAGATGCACATGGCATCTATTCACTTATAATTGGATTTTAGCTATATAGTATAGGAAAACTATCCTACATCCAGTACCCCAAAAGGAAGAGGAACATAGACCTTGTTACCTGTTAGAGGGACACTTTGCACTAATAGAGTTTCCATATAAGCCCCCAGTGCAAGAGGAAGCTCTTAATACTCATATGACTGTTGAACTGAGGGGGTTGATATGTAGGAGCACCCCACACTGGAGGAGTAGGATAGGTGGGAGAGGTGGGACTGGGAGGGGTAGAGAGAGGGGATTGTGATGGAGATGTTACTTGAAGTAATAAATAAACAAAAACAAAAAAAGATGTGATAGTGAAGTTCTCAATTAAAATACAAAGGATTGAAGTCCTGCAGAGTAGTATCAATGCTCTACACAGTCATTTAAAGATTCATGCAAAATAACAACAAACTAAGAACACAGAAAGCAGGAGAAACACAATAATTATGAAAATAGTGTTGAATGGAAGAACATTGAATTAAATTGTAGAAATTATTATTACATTATATAAATGTATAGAATTAAATTAATTAAAACTAAAGCTAAAATATGTTTCTTTGAGAAGAATAATAAACTTAAAAGTCTGAGATAAAAATAGTGAGGCCTGAAGAGGAGATAGTTCAGTGAGGGTGCTAACCTATTAAGTATGAGACCTCAGATTTGATCTCTAGCACTGGCAAGAAAATTATCAAGATAAGATGGTAAGATATTTTAACAGAATGAAAATAACTTGAACATCTTAATGTCAAGTGTGGTGGCACATGCTTATAACCCTATTACTCCAAAGCCAGAGGAACGAGTTTCATGAGTTTAAGGTCATTCGGGCCACATATTGAGTCCCAAGATGGCCTAAATAACATGGTGAGAGAGAGTCTCTCTTTAAAACAAACAAATAGTCAGAGAAACAAAACACAAGGCAACTGAATGAGAGCAAAAGCAAATGAAAAGTAAACACAAAGGAGAGGACTATGGGAACCTTAACAAGACAGTAAGAGAGCTGTAGAGATGGTTCTGTTCTTCCAGAAGACACTGGTTCAGTTTCCAGCACCCACATGATAGCTCGTGACCATCAGGAACCCCAGATCCAAGGGCTCTGATGCTCCCTGCTGGTCTCCTGAGGCATCAGGCATTTACGTGACACATTCATGTTCCTAACATAGAATAAATAAATCTAAAAAATTATGAAATCGATAAGATATATTATGAACATATTTTTTCAGTAAATCAGAATACTGAAAAATAACAGACTTCTACAAAAATAACATTTGTCAAAAGTGGCAGAAGAAATAGAAAAATCCAAGGAGTTACATTACTGCTCAAGATTAGGAAGTTGATATGCAATTAAATATGCTTCCAGAAACTATTGCCAATTAGTTTTTCAAAATATATTTAGAAACAATACATTTGATAAATATATTTTTTGGAAATAAGGGAGAACATAAATTCTCACCTTCTCTTGGTGAGACTTATATAATAACTTTGATAATGAAACCTTATGTCTGTCAGAGAAACAGGACCAAAAGGCTGAAGACTGATGCTGGAATGTATGGAGAGAAAATGGGAACTGTCCAGGTAGTC
>CAJQZJ010031179.1:15125-105066 GCA_907164525.1 Lophiomys imhausi
TTCTTTTTCCCCCCAACAGCTCTCCCTTTCAGTCCAAAAAATGGTTCTTTTTCTTATAACTATAAATACAATACAAAACAACAGAAATAAATAGGCCACAATTATAAGAGTTATATGGCTTAGCATACATTCCCAATATCCAGTCCATATGTATTTGGTATCTGACTTTAACATTCTACTATCTAACCATCTCTATGAGTTTAAAGTTCTATATCTAATTCAGCTTTCATACTAACTTGCCTCATAATTTTAAAAATATCTTCTTAGATCCAGAACACTCTCTTGATTCCTAAACAACTCAAAATTTAACTATGAAATTCTAGCTATCTCTTCTTCAACCACGTCAGAGACCTGAGAGGGATAAATATATCTGATTATATAGGAAGTGCAGGGCCTGCAGCTTCCAAAACTAAGAAATGACATACCAGTGGCTGCCTGGACAGTTCCCATTTTCTCTCCATACATTACAGCATCAATCTTCAGCCGTTTGGCCCCGTTTCTCTGACAGACATTGATTGTAGAGCAGGGGTTATGAAGGACTTACCTACCCTGTCTTGGCAGAGCTAGGCTGTCGACTTATCTGCTTCCAAGTTTTGTCCTTTTTGGAAAGAAGTCTGTCTATAGTTGAAGCAAGGGGTTTTTCTTGCCAAGAGAAAGGCTTACCACCAATTCAATCATCTCCCACTGGAGATTCTTCGATGCTCATCTTCTACTTGGAGTAGAATAGGGCTGAACCCCATTTTTAAACTTAAGTTCTAATCCTCAAACCTTGAGACAATGTTTGGTCACATGACAAAGGAGCATTGAGCTACCAGGTGAAATTAAGACTGCTAATCAGATGGTCTTTTTTTTTTTAGTTTGTTTGTTTTAATCAGATGGTCTTAAGGTGGAAAGATTGTTTTGGATGTTCTGTGTGGCTCAAATAACAAACCTCCTTAAAAGTGAGAGAGAAGTAGAAGAGGATAACCATGTAAATGGTCCCATGAGAGGGACCCAACACACATTGCTGGCTTTGAAGATGGCAGAAGAGGACTCAGGCCAAGAAATGCAGGCAGCCTCTGTAGCTAGAAAGGTCAAGGAAACATATCCTTCTCTATAATATTGAGAAGGAACACAGCCCTGCCAATACCATGACATCAGCCCAGTAAGGCTCATTTTGGACTTCTGATTTCCAGAGCTATAATATGTTTGATCTGGACATGGTAGTGTGTGCCTGTAATCTCAGCACTTAGAAGGTGGAAGCAGGAGAATCAGGAATTCAGTGGCTTTATCTCAATAATTATATACATATATGATTATATATACTATAATTTTATATATGTATATATAAATTTGCTATGGTCATATATATAATCATAATAAATTTATGCCAAATGTTTTTTGTCATTTGTTTGTCCAGCAGGAGGAAAACAGCACAGGCTGTTTTTTTCTGCATCATATTTAGGAGGTTTGTGCAGGCTGGTGGGGACTAGAGTTTAGCCTTTTCTTCTTGGTTGCATTTTGCTTTCAAAGTTCATATGCAAAGTAGTCTGTTTCTGGTATTGGATTTTCTATGGCTTATGGGATGAGAATGGTTTTGTGTTATTAAGCATTAGGGAAAAAAATCACAGTAAGATACTTTGTGAATACAGGTTTTAGTGTCCACAAATGCAAACTTATTGGAACATAATTTACTTATTCCTTAATGTATTGTCAACGGAATCACTCATGCTACAATGAGAGAGTTGAGCAGCTGCAACAACCTGTCTGTTCACAAAGCTTAAAGTATTTATTATCAGGTTCTTTAAATGAAAAGGCTACTGGGCTGGGTGTCCATGGTAGAGAACACCCAGGGAGATGGAGGCAGGAAGATTAGGAGTAAAGGGCAGCCTCAGCTTCAGGGTGAGTTTGAGGCCAGCCAGGGCTATATGCAACTATGTCTCATAAAATTAATACTAACAAAAGATTAGTATATAGTCTTTATGGCATACACTACAGAGGTACCTTGATAAAATAAAAACAGGATCACCAGATGAGCACAGCCACTCTGCTTCTGGATATCCACTCAAATCACTATCTCAAGGAGATATCTGTTCTATGTTCATTCCAGCCTTATTTATAATAGCCCAAAATATGGACCAACATACATGCCACGGGACAGATGAATGGATAAATAAAGTGTGCTATGTACATATAAATGTTATCCTTAAAAAGGAGGAGATCCTGTCATTTATGACAACATGGTTAAACCTGGAGGACATTATACCAAGTGAAATAAGCCAGAGATAGAAAAACAGTTACTCCATGATCTCATCTCATTCATATTCTAACAATGTCAAACTCAGCCAAAGGCTGGAGTTTGGAAAACATGGGCAACTATTTAAAATTTCAATTACCAAGGATGAGGATCTTATGGTTTAAATTTTAAAAAATATATCTTCAGCAGGTGTATACCTATGAACACTAGATGCCAAGCTGGCGGCTCTGTTTGGGAGCAGACATAAGGTAGGATTTCAGAGACAGGGCTTGAGAGTTCTAGGCTGGCTCCATTTCCAGTCAATATGCATCCAGGTCTGCTGACCCTTAGGAGTCCCAGTCTCATACTCCCACTGTCGTGAATTGTGCCATGTCCCCACTGCCCTCCACCTCTCTACTCTGCCATGATGGTCTGTACCTTCTCAAACCATGAGTTGGAAGAAAGTCTTCTTCCTTTAGTATGTTTCTGTCAGGATTTTTATTACAGCAATAAGAAAAATAACTAATACAGATGCGTTCTGGAAACCTAATGCCACTGTAACATAATCGATGCAATGTAATCAATAATGATGTACTATATATGAAATCTGCGAACAGTAGATTTTAAATGCTTTTAGCACACACAACTGACAATGGTTTCAGCTGATGGATGATCACTTTATAATGTCTAAGTTCAGTATACCAAAATGACACAATGTACATCTTTATTCAATTTTTATTTGTCCATCATACCTCAATAAAGCTGAGGGGGAAAGGTTACTATTGCTCTGTGTTAGTGCTGACCATGACTGCTTTCTGTGATGTTATGGTTTTATATAGGGCTTAGGAGTATCCTCTAAGTGTTTGTATACTGGAAGCTTCATCCTCAATGTGGTAGAACATCTGAAAGGTGGGCTCAGTGGAAGGTGACTGGGTTATTGGAGACTGCCTTTAGAAAGAATGAATGCTTCTCTTGGGTAGTTAGTTCCCAAGATGATGGATTGTTCCATGAAGAGGAATCCTTTTCTTTAAATCCCTCTTTGCTTCCTCTCTTTGCCATATCTCAGTGTACCAGCCCCAAGGGTCAGGTACACTGTAAGAAGAAGAAATCTAAGTGCCCATGGCTCCAACTCCATCTGCATTACCCTCTTACTCTTAATATGCATGTATAGCCATCTAGTGTTCAAAGGCATACACTCATTGAGGACTTTTTTTTTTTAATTCAAACTGTAATATCCTCCATCCTGGGTAACTGCAACTTTGAATAGTTGTGCCATGTTTTCCCTACAAATAGTTGACTGAAGAAGAAAACATTTATGCCTGGTTTACATATAGTTCTACATATTATGCAGCACTATAACTCCTTTCTGGGGCTCACTGAAGGACAGTAGTGAGAGTTTTGAACCCATCCATTGGATGCACTGGATGCTTGTTTTGATTAATGGTGAGAAGCATCTGGGCAGATTGATGGGCTATGGCCAGTGATTTGGATGAATGATCGGGGACTTGGAAGGAACACAGTTTGAAAATTGGAGGCAGTGAGGTCTGTGGAAGAGATAAGTCGACAGAATGTGAGGAGCTCTGTGTCTCCTGTATGCTCACTGAAAGATAACAAGAGCAGAGGCAACTTAATGATTAAGTGGCGAGAGGAACTTGGTCTATGATCTAATTGCTTTCTGTACAGGTGAGTTGAATGGGAAAGAAGTGGGGCTCACCACCCTTAAATTTTTCAGTTTTTGAGTTAGCATTGATCTCTGCAGTCCTTGAAGCAGTGTAATGCTGCTTTTCCCTTACTGTTTTGTCGAGGCAGGTATAATGGTTTCCACCAGGCCTTTTCTACCATAACAGTCCTCATTCCAAAGGTCAGGGAACTAATGTGGAGACTCTTCCAATTGTGGAATATGTTTAGTCTAAATATGTATTCTGAAAGTGGGGAAATGACCACAAGGTAGGTTTGGGAACTCAGTAGGCCAATTGTGAGATGGGATTTGCTGTGGTACCAATTGGTTTATTCAAAAAAGTTCATATATTAAGAAGTTGGTCTTCCTGCCCCTAGAGGCATTGCAGATGTGGCTTCTGTGTCACATGTGCATCAGTAGGGGGCAGAGAGGAGAGAGGCTATGTCTACATTCAGTTCTGACCTATGAACATCTGAATGAGTAGTAGTCTAACATTCCTTGAAAAAAATCAAGCCAGAGATCACCACCAGTTCAGCGCCATGGGGTCTGGACATGGAGCTAGCCTGTGATGACCACCAATCCAGCACCAGGCAAGCTCCAGATGGACTCACAGGACAGGAAGCAAGATGGAGACTAGAAGAACCCTGCCTGGCCCTGGATGTGGGGGTTGTGGGTGAGCTGTGACATTGAGGGAGTTGGTGTAGGAGAGTCATCCTTGCCTTTTGTCTGCTTTGTGGTGGTGTTGGCTAGGGAGAGCTCCCCTCCTCTCTCTTTTGCCCTCACCATCAATGGCAGATAGGGGATCTGACCCTGTGGAGTCACAAGAGCAGGAGAGCTGACCCTGCCTGCTACAGCACTTGGGAAAGCAGGCCTGCATCTCTCCTGCACAGCATAGTACAGCTGGCCCTGGGTGTGGGGGATGTGGGTAAGTCAGTCCCAAGGGTGTGAGTGTGGGAGAGCTAGCCTTGCCTTTTGTCTTTTCGGTGATGTAGGAGGGGGAGGGGGAGGGGGAGAGAATGATCCCCTTCACTCTCTGATGCCCTCTACACAGGTAGCAGGCAGGGGAGTTGACCCTGATGGGCTCATGAGAAGGAGGAGAACTGGTCCAACTCCTTACCTGCTGCAAAACTTGGGAGAGCAGGCCTTGCACCTTACCTGGACAGCACAGTAGAACTGGCCCTGGATGTGGGGGTTGCAGGCCCAGAACCAGGGCTTTGAGTTGGCCCACACCAACATATACCCCATGGATGAACTGCTGGAGTGCATGAAGAGGCCAGTTCCACAGACCCAAAACTATAGGATCTCTATGGCACAGGGCAACAACAGAATATCTGAGAGGAGTCCCTCAGTAGATGGCCAACAGAAAATGAACTCAATGGGTTTCTTGCACCTTTTCTTGGGCTCTTTTTCTTCTGTTTGTTTGGTCCAATTCAGATGTGTTAGTTTTCGTTTTGTGTTATTTTATTTTATTATTATACCTTAGAAGCCTGTTGGTCTTCTAATGAGGGGGTGGATCTGGGTGGGAGGGGAGGTGGGGAGGAACTGGAAGTAGTAAAGGCAGGGGATAACTGTAATTGGGACATATGTGAAGAAAAATTCTAGTTGCAATAAAAAAATTTAAAGATAATTTGGAACAAAGACAGCCCCTCTGCTTGCAAAGTATACAGAACATCAGTGAGCCATGGAGAACCATCTATCAATAAGAAGGCTGGAACTGAATCTTGGACTAGTAGATGAAACCCTTAGGGAGCCAAGAAAGAAGCAGGATATGACAGCATTGTGAAAGTTAAGGTGGGCTTTAGAAGGTGAGTATGTTAATCACTAATTGATAAATGTTTTCTCAGCAGAGAGATCAAGTATAAGGTCAGAGGAAATGTCAAGTTGGTTGTCTGCTGACTTAGTCTGGGGCCTCTAACAAGCAGTTACTAAGACAGATTAGATGTGTATGCATGAAATGTCTGAGAGAAAATATGGAGGCTGCAAAAGTGGCTAGTCTATGATTCTGGTCAGCTATGTGAAATCCTTGAACTGCTGGGGAATCCTTAAGCCATACTTGACTACCAGAGGAGTCTCATGTCTCACATGAAGAGGCCTGTGATTTAGAATAACTACTTCAGGACCAAGTCGATGGCTCAGTGAGTAAAAGTGCTTGCTATTCAAGTCTTACAACCTGAGACCATATCCCCAGAATCCGTGTAAAATCCAAACATGGTGACAGATAGTCTGTAATTTCAGTATTCCTACAGTGAGATCAGAGATAGAGATAAAAGAATGCTCCAGAAGCTCACTAGCTAGCTGGCCTGAAATACATAATGTAGTGGCAAAAAATTCAAGACTCTGCCTCCATTTCCCTGGTGGCAGATAATAGTACAAAAATGGTAATCAAAATAAGAGATAAATATTTAATTCCATTATTTAGGGCGTACTTTATTTATTCTCTTCTTCAAGACTTTATTTATCTACTTATTTCTCATTTCTTACAGTTCTGGTTTGGAACTCAGGGCCTTACACGTGCTAGGCTAGCACTCTGCCACTGAGCTACACCCCCATCCCTGGATTAAATAAAGAATCATGATTTTCCAACTCTTAAATGTCACATAGCCTGGGAGGATAAAACCAACACACTGAGGACAGGGGAGCAGAGATATGGAGAAAACTTGGCTCTTGGGTGACATTAAGCATTAGTACCTGCTCTTTATCTGGATTTTTTTTTTTGTTTTATGAGATAATAAATACCATTGTGTAAATGGCTTGGAATTTTTTTGTTGTTGTTGCTTGCAGCCAAGGCATGCTAGCATATAAAGTCAAGATTAGTTTTTTATTTGTTTTTGTTTTTTTTTTTTTAGACAGGGTTTCTCTGTGTAACAGTCCTGGCTATCCTGGACTCATTTTGCAGACCAGGTTGGCCTCAAACTCACAGAGATCTGCCTGCCTCTGTCTCCTGAGAGCTGGGATTAAAGGTGTGCGCCACCACACCCAGTCAGAGTTGTTTTTTAAATGTTTATTTTCCAGGAATAATTTTGCTAGTGTTCTTCTATAGACATATTTATGTTTTTATTTTTATCATCATCATTATATTTTATTTGTATAGGTGTCTTACATGTATGTATGTGTGTATGTATGTATGCATGTATACTTTGTTTGTGCCTGGTGCCCATGAAGATCAGAAGAGGGCTTTAGACCTCCTGGAATTGAAATTAGAGATGGTTGTGAGCCACCTTGTGGGTGCTGGGAATTGATCTGGGTCCTTTGGAAGATTATCAAGTGCTTTTAACAACCAAACCATTTCTCCAGTCCCTAGGCATGTTTCTTAAATTTTCCATGGTATGGTTTCCTTGGCATCATGCTTTTATAGAGACTGAAAAAATCTGATCTGTGTCCTTTTGGACTAGGACGTGCTTCAGCTTGTTTTTGGTCATAGACAATACTTTATTCTCTGGCATGAGGGACCTTGCAGTTTATAGATAGTGGTGAGATGGCCATTTTTAGTGTAAACATGGAATTCATCTATGGAACTTTGTGTAGTGTTCTCTAGGGAACTCCAGAAACTGGACTTACTAAGAAGTTGAGCACATGTCCATTTGGATGCCTGTGGTGACAGTTTAAGGTTGGAAAGTAATCCATAGCAGAGCTTCATTTATTTAGGGCAAAGCAGAGGTGGTTAAAAATGAAAGGGAGGGGTGATTGGGGGAGGGGCAAGTGAAGGAGTCTGGGGGCTTTGATCCAATTAATTAATTGGAAACAATGGTGCAACCCAGACATACAGAGGCACTGGTCATTGCCTGATTTTCTAACCTAGTTTAGCCTAGCAAATCCACTTTCTGCTTTATTGGTGTAAAAAGGCTTAATAAAGAACCTGGAAACTCTGTATTCTCATAAGAAGGAAATGGAAAGGTAAAGGGGTTTGTATAATTTGAGGGGAAAAATAAGCAGAGACACCTAACTATGAGGCAGGCTTTGACAAACTACCAGATGATTTGGTAGGAGAAGAGATTTCTATGATTTCTGATAGAATAAATTCTTTGTGACCACATAAACTTCCAGGCAAAGGCTAGAAACTGTGCTGCAGACTCAGCATCTCGATTACTCATAACAGGAGCTGACACTTCCTGGATGCCCATGTGTTGAGCACAGTGTTAAAATCTTTCTGTTCATTATCTCCTGTAATCCTCATCCCTTATTCATAGGAATTACAGACAAAAACATGTAACCCATGGCACAGGTCCTACCAGCCACAAGGGACACCTGTAGGTAGTAGAGCCATCCTTGTGCACATTAATTCACTATTGGCTTTTTCCAACTCATGAGTAAGGAAAGCAAGTCACTGAGTTTAAAGGACTTGTTCAGGACAATGCAGTGGAGCTCGGCATTCAATCTGTGCACCCTGAAAGCCTGTGTTTGGCTGTTACCACAGTGCTATGTTGCCTATCTCCCAGAGCAGAGGGAAAGCTGACAGCACATCTGATCACACTTGGGTGCTTGGTAACGCAGAGATGTTACTGACTGAGGGTCGATTTTTTTTTGTTAGTTTTTGTTTTTTTGTTTCTTTATTCAGAGTCCTGTCTGACAGGACCCTAATCTGAATGCTTGATCTATCCCCCACCAAATCATGAGTTGAATCCCAATTCCTGATGGGATAGAATTAGGTGAGGCCTATGGGAGGTGGTTACTTCATAAGGAAGTGGAGTGGAGCTAGTGTCCTGATTAAAAAGTCCCCCAGCTAGCTGCCTTGCCTCTTTCCACCATGTAAGGACACGTGGAGATGGGCCAGAAAACAGGCCTTTACCAGATGCTGAATCTGCTAGTGCCTTCACTGTGCTTCTCAGCCTCTACAACTGTGAGAAATAAATCTCTGCTGTTTATAAGCCACCGAGTTTATGGTATTTTGTTATTGCAACCCAAACAGACCAAGACATCCTCCAACTTAATGTTGTAGAATAGGACATGGCAATTACATAAATCCAGTCTTAATATCAAACACATTGAAGACATGCCACCATGTGGTGCACACAGCCAATCTCGGACGTACTAAGAACTGCTACTGCTTTAGGATTTTGGAGAGAGAAAGGGTTGAAGAGGAGAGTTGGTGGTTGTTAAATCATGAGTTGGATAGAGAAGGAGTGTCTTAGTGCAATTTCTTTCCCTCCTGAATAAAGTACGAATCTTAAAACTACCAGCTGCGTGCAACATTCGAATGAGTGGAAGTGAGGGAGGCTCTACATATAACATGAGGACATGAGTGCAAGGGCTGGAAAAAGAATCTCTTCACATTCTGCTGTCTCTCATTGTCTCTTTCAAAATACCACAAGTCTTTTTCTAGCAGTTTCCACTGGGGCTCAGAGTCAAGGCCAAAGTTCAAGTAACATCAGAGTTTATTTTTGAAATAAAGATTTATTTCCTCATGGAATTCTTGAAGGGTTGGCCCTGTGTGTGTGAAGCACTGAGTCTGGGCTGAAAGGAATTTATTTTAGGACCTTGAGCCTATTGCCTTAGGAAGTGATTGATGGCTATGTAAGTTTCCAGTCAGACCCTGGAGGCCCAGCTCTGGGCCTGTACTCCTCCAGACTCAAGAAGCCTCTGTTTCCTCCAGGACAGGAACATACTTTTCCATCTCAGGCCTTGTAGCCCCAACCCTCTCAGAGCTTCCACTCTGTACTGTGGTGCATTGATTGGCATGGACATCGACTGTGTTGTCCACTGAACCATTGGCACTTTTTCTGGTTGAAAAACTGCCACCTCACTTTGAGTCACTAGAGTGGATCTGAGGAGAAAGCATGCATGTGCTATACTGTTGAACCACACATTAATATCAAAAAGAGTCAATGACATGTACAGGGTGGAGTCCATCTAGTGTTTGCCAACTCTTATTAATTCTCTCTGTTTGGACACTTAGCACTCAGAAAGACAGAATGTTAGAGTGTGGATTGACAAGCAGATTTATATGACCTGCTGGCTACATTTTTTTTTTTCATTCATAGTAAAAGTATCTTTCCTGAAGTCACAGCAAGGGCATGTGAGTGGAATGCACAGCCTTAGATAAAGCAGGCCAAGATGTAGCTCAGGGCTATAGTGTCTGCCTAGTAAGCTGGTTTGACTTCTTCCTCACAAATGCATAAAGCAACAAACAGAACTGATTAGATAAAACAGTTACCTGTGAGGAACTGTCAAGGAGGAACCCTGGCATCCCTCCTGAACCACCAAGTCACTATTTGCGTGTCACTGGGACATAGTGGCATGAAGGAAGCTTTCTCCCTTCTCATTCTGAAATAGGTCTGGGGGCTGTGCTGTCAAACTGGCCAGGTTCTATGAAGAGGGCTATGGGCCTGAGAAGAAAAAGGATTCTTGCTTTCTTTTTTACTCTGCAGCTGTGCAAACTGTTAGCTTAAAGGAGAAAGGGCATATCCTTTTTAGTTGTTCATCCTTTCAAATCTGTTTGTTTACATTAAAACTCTACGTTTTTTTGCAGCAATCTGGAAAAGCAGGATGAACCGTGGAAGGAAAGCAGAGTGGTCCATTTCCCCAGCTCCTTCTTGCCTCTCTTTCTGTCACTGCTTTCCTTCCGCCGTCCAATTCCACAGATGGGCCTAATATAGGCCCAGATTGCATCTGGATTATGGGAAAAACTGCTACAGGTCTTGGAGTCCTGGAGTTGGCAGTGGTGGGAAGCACCTAGCACTCTGAGGTGTGGTAAGGTACAGTTGTTAAAACCCTCCCCTTCTTCTGCATCCTCAACTTCCTTGGCACTCTTGGTTCCTGCATGGGTTAGTGCCAAGGTTCATAGGCAAATCATAGCACCTGTTTAATTCCCATCATGCTTATTGGTATCTCAACCATGGGGATGTGGCCATAAATGCTTGCAGTGGCCTTGGCCTCCACAGTGATTCCACATAAAATTCTTAAATGCCTCCTTCCTATGTCAGGTAATGCCAGAAACTACATTGATCCTCCATTGCCCCTTTGGCCTAGTTCAATTCTTTAGTAAGGCTTTTCATATCTGGCTCTATCTACAGTCTAGTTCCATTTATTCATTTATCTAACAGACACTTCCTGAGTAACCTAACATATGCTAGCCACTGGGCTTGGCATTGGACATAGGGCAGCAAACAAGATGAATGTGGTTCCTGCCTTCAGGGAGCTATTGGAGGGAGGAAGATGATATAGTATTACAAAGAAATACTATAACTATTATCATAAACAGAGATGATCATATTACCATCTATACACTGAACCAGATGCTGTGCAAGAGGGGAATGGAGACCCTTCACCTTAGCAGATTTTCTGCCTGGTGAGCTTGGATGGAGAGTGGCACTTTTAGGAGCCCAATTGCCCCTCCACAGTCCAGCAGGACCCTGCTTCCCCAGAGGCTGTCCCTATCCAGTTTCACTTGCAAGTGTACTTCCTTGAGCTGCAAGGCAACCCCTCTCTAGAAGTCTCTGGCTTTCCTGTGGGGAAGGGGACAGGCTAAAAAGGAGGGTGAAGACTTAAATCCCGTGACCTTCTCCCATCTGCACACAGACCTGCCACCATAGTCCTGGGAAGGGAGGAGGGGCTCTGCTCTGAGGTGGCTTCGTTGCAAGTCCTTGATGTTTCCTTGATGAAAGCCAGAACTCTCTCATTCAAGAGGCTGGAGCTAGTGAACTGACTAGGCTGGGGGGGGGGGGGGCATGGGGCCCAAACTGAGCTGCTTCTTATGGAGCTCTGAAAGACTCAGCTTCAGGAATCAGAGTAGGGAGTGTGAGTGTGGGTGACTCAACCATCAGGCCCAGCCCAGGCCTGCAGGCTCAGGCCTCAAAGCTCTTGCCCAGCCACTCTCCTTCAATCTGCCCCTACTTCATTTCTCCTCAGGAGCAGAGATCAATCTAAACATCTCATAGGTCAGGGAAAAGTATCTCCGCTGAGTAAAGCCAAGTCCCCTACTTCCTTCCAGTCGCTCTCTTGGCTGAGGTTGGAGTTCACTAAGTACAGAACTTTGGATTTTTATTTCACAACTGGACTTCACAAATTCAAAAAAAGGGTTATCTTTTGTCCATTTGTTGATTCTTACTTTAATTAGAACTCAACCTTTTCTAGTAACTATGTTTTTATTTACTAGACAAGAAATGAGTAGAGATGAGGCCAACTGGATTATAGTACTTTACTTTTTATTTTCAACTGATAAATAATAATTATTTATGTATCAGGAACAATACTATGTTTTGACATATGCATTGCAGAATTAATAAATAAAGCCAATGAACATAGTAGCAAAAACATTTAAAGACATAAAAATGATTTCAATTTTATAGAAGTTGTATATATAGATACCATTTATAGAGATTTCTTTTTAAATTTATTTTATTGTTTTATGTGTATAAGTGTTTGCATGGATGTCTGTGTACCATGTGTGTGCCTGGTACTTCCAGAGGTGAGAAGAGGGCATCTGAACTGGTGTTACAGACAGTCGTGAGCAGCTCTGTGAGTGCTGGGAATGGAACCCCAGTCTTCTGGAAGAGCAGCCAGTTCTGTTGTTAATGACTGGGCCATCTCTCCAGCCCCTGTAAGTGCCTTCTTGAACTGTGTAAGGAACCATTAATTTTCTGAAGCAAAGAATGGAAGCGATCCACATCGTGATAGTGAAGACACAAGTATTTTGTTAAAAATATTTTGCTAATAGATTCTGTGGGCTTATATTTAACAGTGCATATGTAGGATGAAAAGCGAGAGAATTCGAAAAGAAAGCACATACCAAATCAAAGTAGATCAGTGGAGGATCAGAAGAAAGTTCAGGGTGAGAAGCTCTGAGTGGAAACTCCCAAGAGCATGCAGACATACAATACACTAAAGGCACTCAAGTTTTCTGAGCATATTTTACCTTCTACAATTGAGGAAATCGAGGTTGTCTTCACTGAAAGCACACCTCAGCTCCTGGAACCCCTCTTTTAGGACACTGTAGGAGCTCATTGTGGCTGTTTCCCCCCCTCACCAAAACAGCTCTGGGCTCCCTTTTAGCATAAAATGCAATCCAGTGTCTCTGAATCCCAACGAAACCTATTATTCCACAAAATAGGTTTGTTTTCATTCACTTATGCCTTTACAAGCAGGCAGAGACAGTGCTATTCCACAGTGTCACTTTCCTCCTGAACAGTAAAATAAGATACTTAGTTCTCTGTCCTATATTTCCAAGGTTCTGGCAGCTAGCTTGCTGTACTCATAGCCTGGTGTAGGTTGGTGCGTGGCACAGAGGATAACTAGATACATGAAGCCAGACTATTTCTGCATGTCTCTGCTGTGATGCGCTGGTGTGGACGCCCGTGCATTTGTATTTTTTAGTATTTACAAAGAAAAAAGTTTAAGTTTAAAAAAACAAAACCAAAACAATAAAAACAAAGCAGAATACAACCTTAACCATTAGTACTGGGCCCCAAACTCCACAGGAGGACAGATGCACATTCTCCGCACCAAACATCACACCCTCCTCAACACACATTCACGCAAACCTTCTTCCCTTAACTCTCAGCTCCTTTCTACTCCTGCTTCCTTTTTTTTTCTTTTCTCCCGGATCAAGCGTTAATCTGCGAATTTCTGGCCGCAAAACAAAAAAAGGGGGCGGGAGAGGAATCCCGAAGTAGCAGAGCCTGGCAGGAGGGGAAGGGGGGTGGGAGAGGGGAGGGGAAAGGCAGGGAGGAGGAGGAGCCCAGTGGAGCAGAGTCAGAAGGACTGGTGGCTCCTGTGAGTGTGCAGCCCGCCGGGAGCCAGAGCTGCAGGCTGTGAAGCCGCCTGCCCGCCCAGCCCAGCCGCCTGCGCCTCTCGCCGGCTTTGCTCCACCTGGACTGTGGCCGTCTCTCAGGGGCCCGAAGTGCCACAAGGGTACCTACAGGGCCCCCGCCGGTCCCCCGCACCCGGGATGCCGTTCTACCGGCGCACGGTGGTGCCCCAGCGCCTGTGCCCGCGCAACCCACCTCAGCCACTGGCCGAGCTCCGCGACGTGAGCCACCTGGCCACGCTCAGCCTTCTCCGCCAGCTCGCAGACCTCTGCAGCCACTCGCTGAGTCTGCTCGAGGACCTCGAGGGACACTTGCTGGGTCTGGGGCGCCGCACCGACAACCTGTACCGGCGCACCGTGCGTCTCCGCCTCCGCCTTCCCTGTCGCCTGTTCGGCCCCGAGGACGATGAAGAATTGCTAGGTAAAAGGCGCGAGGCACCCACGACCTTCTCCCACCCGCCTCTGGGGATGCCCCGCTGGGCCTGCCCGTAGCCGCCTTCGGAGATCGAGGGACACGGCCCCTCCAGGGCGCCTGCACACCGTATGAGCGGACCAGGATCCACTCGCACCATCCCGAGTGGTCTTCTGCCCTCAGGGTTCCGGCCAGGGAGGGGGGCTGCCTCTGGAGCGCTTGGAGAGGGAGGGAAATCTCAGGGTCCCGGGCGGTGCAGACCAAAGCATCCCCGTGGCATCAGGAACCTACTGTCCCCACCTGGCGTCTCGGGTGATCGACCACTTTGGAAAGTGCGCCCAAGCTGCCACCGCCTGCATCGCGGGCAGCGGGACCTCTGCAAGGAGACCCGTGCGACTTGGTGCTCAAGAGTGAACGCGCTTTCCGAGCCCAGCCGGTTCTGAGCGCCCTTCCCGCCCCACTTCTTCCCGCACACTCGCTCTGCGTTGCCTCCCCCAGAGTGGCCGGCAGGGGGAGGGGAGACTGCCCGGGGCTTCGATGATCATCCCCCCCCCCCCCCCCCCCCCCCCCGCCGCTAAGGTCCTGCCGCCCAGATTTGCTGGATAGAACCATTTAAAGAAACTATCACCGGTTTTCTTAAAAGTGTGTTTGCTTTAAGACCTAGCCATTCCGGAGAGAAACACCAGGTCCTGGGAGTTTCCTCACTGAACCCCAGGAACCTGTGAGACTGTAGGCGAGTGGGAGCTCGGGCTCCTTACTACTTTGTATCTGAACACTTTGATTAGGGAGGACCTCCTCTGTGAAGAAAGGTAGCATTCCCTTAGAATGTGAGACGTCTCTCAAACGGGGTGGAGGCTGAATATGTTTAAAAAATGCTGATAATAGCAGAAATATGTCAGATAATAGGGTCAATTAGCATCCAGGGAAGGGCAGGAAAGGGTGGCAGGGGAACAGTGTGGCCAGAAGGCTTCAGATGGAGGCAAAAGATGGCTACTTGTTGACTTTTGAGTGAGGCCTTGGAGAGAATTGTCTGAGTCAGCCTTTCGTTGCAGACCCTACCCCTAACAAAATGACAGGAGTCAGAGGCTCTGGCACCCCTCCTCCTTCATAAACGTCTCTGACCTTTGAGGTAGATGGCAGAGGTCACTGCTAGAGAAAAATAAACTGAATCCTGTGAGCAAAGGAAGGTGGGAGACACAGATGACTACCAGATGGAATGTGGACATGGAAGCAGAGGCCTCTAGGAGGTAGGGGACCAGGAAAGCTGAGGCCCTGGGCCTGGCTCCTTTTCAGTTAACAAAGAGGGTAAGAAGGTCATTGTTTTTCTTTCCCTGGGGTCCCACTGATTACCAGGATTAGCCTAGGAGAAATTTGATAAGACAGCTAGCAGAATAAGTTTCCAAAGTCCTGTATAGCTTGCAGTGTACAGCCTGCAGAGAACCACCTACTGAGTTCAACAGGGTAAGTTGAGGACAGGAGGAAGCTCTGCTTTTTGAACTAGTAACTTTCTGTTTGCTGAGTCAGCTAGCCCTTCCCATGGGCAGGGGTGTTGGGATGGCTTCATTCACCAAGTCACCTGGGGGCCTAACCCTTTCCAGTGATCTATTGGGTTAGAGATAGTTTGGCGTGCTATGGGTATATTGTTAAAGGGAGGGAATGATCCCTAAGATAAAGTGTCATTGATTTAACCTCTTGGAAGTTTGCAAGAGCTGGGAGTGTGTCTGTCTCTTATCTTTAGTGTGGTCACTTGCCTTTGAGAATGTACATGTTGCTTGGCCCTTAGGTTTTCCAAGGATACACACCAAACAGGACTACTTCTGTGAGTCCCAAAAAAGATATGATTTTTAAAAAATTTCCTGCCCTAGACTCTTCTTGAGATTCCCAGTGCACACTTTTCAATAGCTGTAGGCCCTCTCAGCAACAGGCTGATGGTAAGTGCCAAATGCAAAGAGAGGTGGGTGCAAACTCTGAGTACCATTTGGCATCCCCTTGTTGCTGAGGCATAAACTTCAACAAGGTGTCCAGCAGGCTAGATGTTAGTTTCTGATCATAAACAAACAAGGAGACATTGTGAGGTCCAGTCCTTTTGGTTTGTTCTTTCCTCCTAGAATTCCCACACCTTTACTGCCCATCTTGCTGAGGGCTAACACTTCCAGTTAACAGTTTACCCTGCATACTATCTATCTTGGTATCTTGGACTTACCCTCAAATTCTTCCTGTAGCTTTTTCTTCCAAACATAGTGGGAAAGAAATCTGGGGAAGGAGGAGGTTTGGAAGCACGGCCAGAGTGAATGACAGCTGATGGGCCAGCAGCTTGTAGCCTCCCTGCTGGGACAACTTGGCTGCTACTAAAGGGCTGAATAGTGAAGAGTCACACTGGCCCACATCGTGCAGTCTGGGCTGGAGCTCTGGGAAGCAGCAGGGGGAGGATAGGACAGGGAGGAAGATAGGAGAAAGTGGATGCTAAAGGATTCCACATGATTCTTTACACTGTCTGGGGTCAAGCTCCCACCATCTTCAAGGTTACAGGAGTGGGAGTGGTCTGGCTTGGTTGCCTGGCAACACTTCCCCCAAAGGCTGTTCGTTAGTAACTTGAGCCCCTTTGAGACTGCCCTAGAAACTTGTAACTGACATGAAGTGGGGGATGAGGGTGGTAGGAAAGAAGACCCACTCAGGTCTGAACCAGGTCCCTCTGTGCAATTATGGCCATTGTCATACCCTGGGCACAGTATTCTCCACATTTATGGCTTTTGATGTGACCTGTTTTGTTTCATCCTGTGGCCTTTACTCTGTGTTCTTTTTCAAAGTTGTTATGGTCAAAGCCAGTGTGAAAGAGCTCCATGCCTGCTGCCATATGCCCAGTCAATCCAAGCTTTCCTACTTCTCCCTCAGAGATCTATTTAATGTTTGTAGGTGCTTAGATGATAATTATAAAAGCAATCAGGACATCAGCCTAGTGGTATAATATCTCCTTTGAGATCTAGGAAGTTAGTAAAACACTATATAGCTCTAGATGTGTTTATTTTATTTAATTACATTTTTATTTATCATGTGTGTACACATGAAACACACACACACACACACACAGGTGCCACAGTGCACATGTGGTGGTCAGAGACACAGTTTGTAGTAGATGGTTCTCTTCCACCATGTGAATCTTGGTTATTGGACTCAGCTTATTAGGTTCACTGGCAAGTGCTTTTACCTGCTGAGCCATCTCGCTGGCCGTTCTAGTTATGTTTCACAAAACTGGAGAGCTATTATTTCACACCAGCCTGTGGACTTTCTGGGAGAAATATGCTCTGTTGCCTCCTTGCAGTTGTTTTGGATTGACTGCACAGAGTCAGTGAGATCACAGGAAAACCTCCTCTTCGTTATGTATCCCTGCCTCTCAATTTTCCAATGTGTGGCAACCCTGGCTGCAAACGATAAAAAAGGACAGCTGGTTTATTTTGCTTGTAATTATAGTCCTAGCAAGTTAAAACTCTGCATGGGGTGAAAAATAGGAAAACTGCACCTCTTGACCACAGCCAATTTGACTCTAGATGAAATGTTACAACTGAGTCACACTGTTTTTGCTTAGAAGGATTGGACATGACCTCTGGAGTCTGATAGAGCTTAGGGGATCTTTGGAGACTCAAGACACACTTTGCCAGGACTCATTTTGTCTCTGCCCTGCCTGTCATCCTCAGAGGCTCTTGGGGGACATGAGTTGACAGAAGAGGTTTGGGGGTGGGAAGCAAACCTGTGTTTTATTCACTTCCAATTTTCTCTTTAAATACCATGAAATTCTTGGTCTGCTTCATAGTATTTCCATGTGTTGGAAACATCTTCTCTGGAAATTTGAATAGCAAATGTCCACTAGAATTTCCTCCCCTTTAGAAACAAGAAATTTAATCTTCTCCTTCACACATGAACAGCTAAAGTGACAAAAGCGTCAGGATGTCAGTGTAGTAGAGGGACAGAAGATTTAAGCTCACCTTTGACCCAGATGAAGGTGGTCAGGTTTCAGAAGAAGCGTGGCACCTTGGCATCATCTGCCCCTGTCTTTACATCTCTGACTTGGGTGGAGTCTATTTACACTATATGAAGCAAAAATTCAGTCATTAAACCATTGTGAGTATCATAACACTTGCCGACCGAGGTCCAGGAAGGGGAAAGGACCTGTGTAAAGTCACCCAGGTGAATCAAGCCTTTTAGTGGCACGGGCCTCTAATTAGACCAAATCATTGGTTGGCCTCTTTCCAAGTTCTGTGCCACTATTGCCCCATCACATCTTGCAGGCAGGACAGATTGTAGGTGGAAGGTTGAGTCCTGAGAGGATTTAGTGCTTCCACATATGAAATTCTAAATGAAAAGGGTAGAAACCTTCAAATAAAGCTTCAAATAAACCTTTTGACTTGACTCAACAATCACTTGCGTGTTGAAATTAAAGTATTACTAGACTCTCATCCTCTCCTCTCTCTTGTATTCTTGCTGTTTGTGATCCACGAATGTATTCAGTCTGCCAGTTTGGCAATGTGGCACTGGCCAAGTCACAGAGCAAGTCAGTGACAGAAGTTCTGATTCAGAAGGGGCTTCTGGCATTCCAAACCAGTGTTGTACCCTCTGCCATGACACTGATTCTAACTTAGTTCATTGAGAGAGAGGCTCTGCTCTGATATTTTCTTTAGCTAGAATTTGTCCAAGATAAGGAATGATTCCTTATTCCTTTAGTCCCTGAGGGATGCTTTAAAGAACAACCACCACCCCATGGTTTCTGTAGTTGGGAGACTAGCTGAAGCTGGAGAGAAAGGATGCCCAACCCTGCATGGTACAGAGAGTAGGTGAGGCAATGAACTAACTCCCCTGCTAAACCTTTGAGTTTGGAGTGAAATTTGCTCTGGGGAAATAATCTTCAGGTGGGAAAGGGAAGTTAGCCATTGACACACTGACTTCTGAACATGACTTTTCTATCAGAGTTCTTTATTATTGGTCTTTTTGCTGTCTTTATACCGGCTCTTCATCCTTCTAGATTGTAGTTCAATTGTGAGTATGAGGACTACATCTTGACTATTTTCTGCTGCTGCAATAGAGCTTAGTTGGCATTTCAAAAAGCATGTTTATTAAAAATCCAGGGGAACCAGAAAGTAAAATGATTGCCAGAAATGCATTTAGTATACATGTTTCCAAGGAATGGATTGCTGATCTTCCTTCTGGGCATGACTAGCTTAACAGGCTCCCTGGCTTTACTGTTCTACACTCCTTCAGAGGCTCCAACTCATCTTTTCTTCAGATAATTACTTTGTAGATTTGGAGACCAGTACAGCTTTGTTTTGGTTCTTACTGTTGTGCCAGATGCTAGAGACTGACAAGTAGACTGGGTCTCTCCCTTCAGCGTGCTCCTAGTCTGCAGGGCTGGGAGTGATCTCTGTTCCCACCACATCAGCATAGGACAGCGAGTGGAAGAGCACTGCAAACCAGTCTTCTGAAAGGTGAAGCAAGGTATCGAGTAGGATCAAGACCCCAGTTCACACTCCAGACATCTCTTCAATTCAGTCTGGTTTGGGGGGCCCAGGAATGGAATTAGGACTTTCAGAATGCTCCATGGTAAAAATCAAACCCGGAGCACAACAGAATGCTATCAACAATTTTTGCATTAATTTGTACTTTTAGACACGAGACATTTATGTTCAAACATATGAAGACTAGTTGACTTTCTGTCAGAAGTCTATCTGTTCACCAGATAGACAATGCTCAGTGGATCTGTAGTCCTCATGACCCTCTTGTGACCTTCTAGAATCTTCTGCTCCTAGTAGGGAATGACAAACGTTATGTTTCTGGTTCAAGCAAGAAATAAGCTCTTTGCATAAGTTCATTCAGGCAAATTTATTTTAATTTTCATTTGTGTTTCTGTGTGTGTGTGTGTGTGCGCGCATGTGATAATGTATGTGCAGGCACACGTGTGTAGAGGTCAGAGGTCAATCTTGGGTGTTCTTCTTTTTATCCTCTCATTTTTTGTTTGTTTTAAAATAATTTATTTTATTTTGTTACATAATGTAATTATATTATTTTTTCTTCCCTTTCCTCCTTCCAAACCCTCCCATATGCCCTTCGTTGTCCTCTTTCAAATTCATGGTCTCTTTTTTTTCTTATTATTGTTACATGCATATATTCCTAAATATAATTCAGTTTGTGTACTGTTACGTGTACTTATGTTTTCAGGCATCCTGTTCAGTTTCTTGCTTAGGCAGTCATTTCAGTGAGACTTTATGGTGTTTTGCTTTGTTTTTGAGAGTGGGTAGCACACTGGCCTGGTGTTACCTACTGAACTATCATCTCCCCTGCTTTAGGTTTTGTTTGTTTGGTTTTTGGTTTTGTTTTTTGTTTTTGGAGACAGGGTTTCTCTGTGTATCAGCTCCGGCTGTCCTGGAACTTACTCTGTAGATCAGGCTGGCCTTGAACTCACAGAGATCCCCTTGCCTCTGCCTTCTGAATGCTGAGATTAAAATCATGCGCCACCACACTCGGCCCCAGCTTTATTTTAATTAACCCATTAATTAACTTGGTGAAGTTGGTGATTGAACCCATGGCCTTATGAATGCTAGACAAGTTGTCTATCACTAAGATACATCCCTGGTCCTTAACTTTTGTTTTCTTTACTATTGTGTATATGTGTATGATGTTTATAAGGAGATCAGAGGGCACCTTTAGGGAGGCAGTGCCCTTCTTCCATCATGTGGGTTCTGGGCCTTAACCTCCAATGTTCAGGCTCATCTGGCAAATACTTTTAGCCACTGAGACATCTTGCTGGCCTTATAATTTCAATTATATAAAAATTGTTAGATAGTGTGATAATTCAGTTCATGTGTACAATGTGTAATGATAAAAATCAGGGTAGTTAGCCGGGCAGTGGTGGCGCACGCCTTTAATCCCAGCACTTGGGAGGCAGAGGCAGGCGGATCTTTGCGAGTTCGAGGCCAGCCTGGTCTACAAAGTGAGTCCAGGACAGCCAGGGCTACACAGAGAAACCCTGTCTCGAAAAACCAAAAAAAAAAAAAAAAAAAAATCGGGGTAGTTAATAGTTCCATCTCTTTATCTATTTAAAATATCTATTAGCACATGGTAGTTGAATGTATTTATACAGTACGATGTGATAGTCCAATGCATGTATGTACTGATCAAATCAAGATTTTTGTTTCCATTTTCTCACCCTTCCTTTGTGTTTGGAGACTTCAAGAGCCTCTGTCCTAGATATTTATTTAAAAAAAAAATAAAGGGTTCTTGTGAACTGTAGTTACCCCACTATGCTAAAGAACATAAGAACTTATTCCTTGTAGCTGATTGCATCTTGGTGTATATTGCCCTGTTTCCCTATTTAAAAAAACAAAAAACAAAAAAAAAAACCCTTCCCCCATCACTTCCAGCCTCTGGTAATCACAGCTCTACATTTAGCTTAACTTTTTTTTTTTTTTTTTTTGAAGCTTTTACATATGAGTGAGAACATGCAGTATTTGTCTTTCTGTGCCTGGTTTATTTCACTCAAGATAATGTCCTTTAGTTCCATGTATTTGCTGCAAATGACAAGGCTACTTTGCTAATGCCACAGTCAGGTGTGATGAGTAAGTATTTGTATAAATAGCTTACAACAAGGCTTGCATGTGACAGGAGACAAACTGGATACCAGCTCTTTAACTTGGAAAGTTTGTGCACTCAAACAGCTCTCCATCCTTTCTTACCACCCTTTCAACTACTTCCCCTCTCTGGAAATTGTAAGTGCCTCAATGTAAGTTCTTTGAGGGTGTGGTTATTTGTGCTTTTACTCCCCTTTCTCCAGTTCCTGAGTCAGTATTTGGCACATAGTGGGCACTTTACTGTAGCTGTGGAGATGAAGTCCTTCGTTCTTTTTTTTTTTCTAGCCTAGGTTGGCTTGTTCTGTGATGGTTTCTGGGTAGGTGGAGATGAACTAGAATACAGGTCTGCAGCCTACTGGGAGGAAAGTCAAGTCCCACCATTTCAAAGATGGATAGGGACTCCCGGGAGGTGGAAGGAGCACACCAGACTGCAGAGATGCTACCAGGTGTATGTGATGTCTGAATATGAAGGACAGCGTGCGTTATTGTCTCAGGGGAAGAGGACCATGTAGATTTCTAGTTCAGGAAGTTGCCTCTGCTAGTACAGGGATGTAAGAGGGAGCTGATGAGGGGGAGAATGAGCTGGAGAGGTCTATTTCACAGCACGGAGCCTCCGCTGCACAGAAAGGCCACCGAAGGATCAGAGGTGGGGTGGGGAACCCCTCACATCCTGTTTGTTGGGCATGGAGTTATAGAGTGTTGGGAGGGTAAAAAAAAAATGTGTGGTGAAATTGAAGTTGTACCCTTGAGGCAGATAAGGCTGAGGTTGCCTGGAGGAGCCAGATCATTCCCCTCCCCATCCCGTCCCCAGCCCCAAAAGTCTCTACCAGGAGGGACCACAAGACATAAGAAAGAGAAAGAAAACAAGAGACTACCTGCTGTGTGTCCCTGGCCCTCAAGACCGAAATCTATTATTCGTGCCTGTTTTGCTGTGGGGATGTCTGAGGTTTGACTGTATCTTTTATTACTCCCCCCCCCCCCCCCCAATAACACAGATTCTTTGGAATGATCTGCAAGTTCTCTATGTAAAAACAAGGGGAAAATGGTTTTCTTCCCTTTTTATTTTGTGGTGCTAGGAATCGAACCTCATCTCATGCTAGACAGACACTCCACCACTGGATTTTTTTCCCCTTTGGACAATGCATTTTCCCCTTTGGAAAATGGATTCAAAGGAGGGATGGGTTTTTAAGATCCATTACTTTCTTCCTTCGAGCTGATTCTTTTGCTTCTGAGAGCAGTGTAATTATCCTCCTGACTCCTCCATATAAGCAAAGTAGCAAACAAACTATTCTCCCCAACAGGAGGCTGTGAGGTGACTGAGGCCTCCTAATCTTAGCATACTGGGGGGGGGTTCCCCAGAACTGTTAACAAGACAACTTTTGTTATTTATGGTGTGTCTCTTTTGACCCAGCAATTCCACTTTAGGATCTTATGCTAAAGAAAAATCAGATATTGTACCAAGAGACTTGCAAGGGTCTTTACTACATAGCTTGGTTTTCTTGGTAACCACACAAACATACAGTAACAGTGGAGTGGTTGTGTGCATTTTGCTAGGTCTGTGATGGAAGTGCTAAAGCAGG
Source organism: Lophiomys imhausi (assembly GCA_907164525.1). NCBI lineage: Eukaryota > Metazoa > Chordata > Mammalia > Rodentia > Muridae > Lophiomys > Lophiomys imhausi. The sequence goes on from CAJQZJ010031179.1 coordinate 38,366, forward strand.
ATCCAGCTTTGAAGAACCACGTTGTGAACAAATACATGTCTTGGCCAACTGATATGTCTGAGCCACAGTTCTTCATGTGTAAAATGGGGTTCATATTACTTATTTCAGGGCCTCATAATGTGTATAAAATGCTTGGTACAATCCCACAATCATGCATACCATCTCCAGATACTATCCAGAAAGATGCAATTCCTTGAGGTCTTTATTTATTTGGCTTTGAGCCAGACTCTCACTATGTTGCCTAGGCTGGCATGAAATTTTCTGTCCTCCTGCCTCTGCCATGTGAGTGCTGGAATTACACCCATTTGTCACCATGCCTGGCTGCTATGAAGCAAGCCATTTGAAACTCTTAGATGGATATACTGTCAAGTCTGTTAGGATAAAAGTGTTTCCTAGACAGCTCCAAATTGCAGCCATTTTTCTCTAGAATGCTCATGTGTGCATGGAGGAGAGTGGCTAGCTTTTGAGGCTGTCAGCTCATCTTTTCCCCACCCCAGGATTTTGCTTTCCTGTGGCTCCTCACTTCATTCTTCCCCATTGACATTCACTACTTCACTGCGAACCAAGGCTGGGGGGCATCCTTTGTAATTGAAGCAGGCTCTACTGAAAGTACTGGCAGCCTTGGGATGTTTACTGTTACAGACCAGTGCCTGCTGACCTCAGACCCTGCCAGGATAGGACACTGGACAGGCATTAACAAAGCATCCGAGGGTGGATTCTGGTCCATCAGTTTAGCAGCAACCTTTGCCTTCAGGCAGGGCTCCTGTGCAAGTGCCTTGTTAGCTCTGTTCTAGTCTTCTGGTATGGGGAAGGGCATGGCTCCTGGCTTGGCTCACCAGTTTTACAGAATCAACTTGGCCAAGGGGTAAAGAAGTTTTTCTTCACAAAACATACAGAACAGTTTGCCTGAAGGTCCAACAGGTCTGTCTTTTACCAGTGCTGCTACAGAGTGAGTAAATCCTGATCTTAATAGCCAAGCAGTTTCGAGGTCATGAGAACATCTTGGTATTGGCTACAAGATGCCCAAACCACCAGACATTTCTGTCATCTCCCTGGACAGAATCCTTCACGATGCTTGCAATGCTCCTTTGACTTCATTCTAAAATTTAAATTAATTATAGCTACAGAATCTTGTATTGACCCTGAGTGCAAAACCAAATCATCTAAAAGGATTTAGAAACTATTGATGACATGCCCCCCTTATAATCAGAAGTTCTAGGGTATGGTGGGCAGGATCTAGTATGTTTTAGAAGTTCCCAAGTGGTTGTGCTGTGCAGATGAAGACTTGTGTCATGGATGGTTAAGGATTGATGCCACGAAGCTGGAGTTTCTCAACTGATTTGACCACATAATCTTCTTCCTCTTCCTCCTCCTCCTCCTGGTCTTCCTCCTTTTTCTTCTTCCTTGCTGTGCCAGGGAACATTTTGTGCATGGTTGATGCTACCAGTGAGCTACATCCCCAGTGCTTCACTATATAGTCTTTTACGAATTATACTTGTGGATAATCATGAAGTACAATTAAACTTAGGTTAAAAGAAGTGACAAAATGGTCACATGTATGAATTAATCACAAACAGCCATGCCTCCAAAGTTGAGTAATATACTTTTTCATTTTATAAGTGAAAGAAGACAATTGGGAAAAAACTACTTTATTGGTTAAAAAGAGTATATGCTACAGCAAAGTAAAGCTTCTTTCATCTTATGTTGCTTTGTTCATGCTATCAAATTCACTGATGTTTTAAATGAAGACAATGATTTTCTTTATGTTGTAGCTACATAGGGTCATGCATTATGACACTGGGCTGAGTCTCTACCTTCAATCAACTTTTCAGCAGAATAGAAATATTTTACTATGCACACATTTTTGGGAATCCGGGCAAAAGGAAAGACATTTTCACTTTATAGTTCAATGCTTCAAATTAGGCCAGGCCAGGAATTATAGATCGAAGTTAAATGGTTGCTTCTGAAATGATAAGTAGGGTGGACTCCATGCTTTTCTCATTTGGTAGTCAATACCATGCACATAGGTTATTGCATTCATATGGCATAATAGAACAACTGTATAAATATTCTCAGTATTTTCAAAACCACATATACTTGAACAGATATAATTCATCTTTTTCTTGTTTGTTTGTTTATTTTTTGAGATGGGTCTCCTCCTCATCTTCAACTTACTGTATAGCTGAGGATGACCTTGAACTCCTGATCCTCCTCCTGCCTACACCTGCTGAGATTACAGGCATGTACCACTAAACTCTGTTCAATAAATGCAATTTAGAAGATAGAATAGCTATTTTTTCTTTCATGATATCAACAGAAATACTTTTAGAATGTGGATCCTGGCCAACAGTCACCAAGAGAAAGGAAGAAGCCTGGTCCAATGGCATCTTCGATGTTAGTGTTTGGGCTTCCCATTTGGAGCCTCCTCTGTAGCTATTTTGGGGTCCCAAGACTTAGTTGATTCTGTCAGCAGCCACTGGAAAAATACTGGGACAAAGGGCATAAGGAGGAGAGGGGGTACTTTTAGCTTGTTCATCTCAGCTGTGATCAGAGAAGAGGCACCATAAAGATAACTCCCACAGTTTTCCTCTCAAGCAGCCCTAGAACCTGAGGATGAAAACAAGGCAGAAAGATCTCCAAAAGTCTTCACCAAGAGGAAATGATAACTGTTTAGAGAGACTGAGATCCAGACTCACAGATAAAATAGGCGTCTCATGCTGTACACACATACCAAAGCACTTCGTGATACTCTATTTCTATGTATAATTTTCGTGCTTTCATCAGTTAGGATTTCCAATTTTCACCAGCAAAAACACACACTTAAAGCTTAAAAAAAGAGGAAGGATCTATTTAGGAAGGCTGAGAAGTACGTTTTAAGGAATGGTTCCGTTCAAAGTGATACCGAAAAGGTTCGTTACTGAAATGTGGGAGCAGTGCAGCTCGGGAAGCAGCTGGGAACTAATTTTGTGAGGATTTTAGGGTAGTTAGAGCTTGTTGTGTTCCAGCTTCTGGACAAGATTACCTCTTGGAATTACAGATTACCTAAATTTACTCCCCATTGTGATAATCTTTTCCTCATAACTCCAAGTTAATGAAAACAGATTTAGGGAACAAGTGTCATTCATGTGCTGAGAGCTTGTGCCCAGGGCTTCCAGACTACCTGAGTCATGTGGGGAGCCAGGGAGGAAGAAAAGGGGTCCAGATAGTGAATCCCTTTGTCATAGGGAACATTAATTGAATTCCAGGTGCCAATAGGAGCTGCTAGCATAAGTGGCAAATAGGGTCCCCTATGAGTAGAGGGGTAACAAAATCTGCCTCCTCTAGGTGGCTTTCCAGGCTAATTCCTCCAACTCCTATCCAGCCCCACTCCTGCTTGTCCTTCCAGGCAGAGTTTCATTTGGTGGTAGTAGACTGGCAATAGTTTAAGGGGGGCAGCTGCCATTCTTCTGTCTGTGGCTCTACTTTCTAGAATGAACAACCTAGGCTACTTGTTAACTGTGACTAAAACATTGCTTTGGGGTACCGGATGGGAAAATGCCACTATCCTTTCTTTCATGATAGTTTAAAAACTTGGCTGTGGCAGGTGTGGTGGTGCAGGTCTTTAATCCCAGCACTTGGGAGGCAGAGGCAGGTGGATCTCTGTGAGTTCAGGGCCAGTCTGGTCTACAGAGTGGGTCCAGGACAGCCAGGGCTGTTACACAGAGAAATTCTGTCTCAAAAAAATCTAAAAAACAAAAAACAAAAACCAACCAACCAAACAAAAAAAACAAAACAAAACAAACTTGGCTGTGTTCTGTTGAAATGAGCTGTAAAGCCAGAGTTTGTAGTGGGGTGTGCTGGTGACTCATTGTGCAAACCCTAGCACTTGGGAGGCTGAGGCAGGAGGATCAAAAGTGCCAGGCCTGGACTCCATAACAAAACACTGTCTTTAAAAAGGCTGAATTTGAAGCCGGGCGGTGGTGGCGCACGCCTTTAATCCCAGCACTTGGGAGGCAGAGGCAGGTGGATCTTTGTGAGTTCGAGGCCAGCCTGGTCTATAAAGTGAGTCCAGGACAGCCAGGGCTACACAGAGAAACCTTGTCTCGAAAAACCAAAAAAAAAAAAAAAGGCTGAATTTGGAAATAGCTGAGATATTTTCCCCTTTCATATTCTTGTCCCTTAAGTAATAAAGCAAGGCAGTTTATCTCTAATCTTGTGATTTAGAGTTGACTCCAAAGACTAATTCCTACCCTGATATTCACACTAAGCCTGCGCTGGCCTCTGTGCCAGATATGGGTGATAGTTAAATCTTAAGAGTTGCTGTTAATTCTTGAGCCTTAACCCTTAGGGAGATGGTGTAGAAGGAGACAGTGTTACTACAGACAGCTCAGTCCTGTGTAGAAAGCACTGGGCACCGGGGCAGGGAAGGCTTCCGGAGCTCTTTCCTCTTGTTCTCCTAAAACTCTTCAGACTCGAAAATTCCTTCTGCTATGCTCCTGCACTACTTTATTCACTTTTTGCAACTGCACTTCCTTCAGGTGGGGGACGACAGTCCAGGCAGAGGCTGCCAATATGTACTGCCCTGTCTTGAACCCTCTTTCATTTCTTTTCCTTTAGTATCTCTTGAATGTAATGTAACCCTCGCCTTAGGAGCTTGGAAGAACACTCTGGTAACTCCTTTGCCTAAAACGAGCCAGGAGCTAGAAGATAGAGCAGCCTCTCCCTGGGGGAGGTAAAGCTTGTCTTGATGGTGGTAAGAACTTGGACATAGCATGCAGCTGACGAGCCCTTCAGATCCTGAGGGGTTGGGGCAAATTCCAAGTGTCTCTCTGAACCAGACTTTAGTCAAGTGGGTGTGGGTAGTGAGCCACAGGCCTTTTGGGGAGGAAGAAGCCCAGTTGTGATGGTTATGAGCTTATTTGGCCTCTGGTAGAGGTAGACTCTTGGCATTGGTTTACAGCAGTAACTTTCAGTTCTGAGCCTCTATTTTCTGTCAGGAGAATCAGAGATACTCCTATTTGGATAAAAGCTTTGGAAACAAAAACCTCATTCCCCCAAAATGTTACATATTATCCTTGAGGAAAATGACAGTGGCTGACTTGCCCATCTGTCTCCAACATCTAGTTTGGAAGTAGGTATGATGCAAGTGTTTGCAGAATGGCTAATGGCCTAGTAGGATTTTTTTTTTATTTTTTAAACTTTGCTTATTATGTAATAAATCCTCTTATCAATTAATGCTTTCTCTTAGCTGTAGTATTTCTTACATTTAATTGCTGTGAGAAAACACCATAACCAAGGCAACTTATAAAAGGGAGGATTTGTTTTGGCTTACAGTTCTAGAGGGATAGGAGTCCATCACCATCATAAAGGGGAGCGTGGCAGCAGGCAACCCTGACATTACAGCAGCAGCTGAGAGCTCATATCTGATATGCAAACAGGAAGCAGAGAGCCACACTGGGAATGCCATGACTATTTTTCTTTTTCCATTTTTCATTAACATATTCTTCACACAATATATTTTGACCATGTTTTTTCCTTCCCCTAACTCCTCCCAGATTCCCTTCACCTCCTTATCAAATCTTCATGTTCATTTTCTCTCTCAAAACCAACCAAACAAACAAACAAATAAAAAAAACCTAAAAAGAAAAGAAAAAAAAAACAAGAAACCTCTCTCCTACTGGCTCAGGAATCTATGTGGAACAAGAGGTAGAAAGATTATAAAAGGGGCTGGAGAGATGGCTCAGCAGTTAAGACCACTGGCTGCTCTTCCGAAGGACCAGGGTTCAATTCCCAACACCCACATGGCAGCTCACAACTGCTTGTAACGCCAGTTCTAGGCGATCCTAAAGACTATAAAAGTTAGTGGTAATGGATGACTTGATGACTTGTAGGAAGCAGCCCCATCCAGTCACAGCAGGACTGATGAATGTATGAACTCACAGAGACTGTGACAGCACACACAAGACCTACACAGATTCAAACCACACAAAATCCTAGTACTGAAAAGGGGAAATGGGCATTAAACCCCATCCCTAAACAAGAAGCTATTTGCAACTGGTACCTGCTCGGAAAGGGAAAACCAGTTTTTGCCAATAGAGTGTCACTGGGTGTATTAACTACACACCAGGGCAGGCCTTATGCTGAGGAGTAGTTGGCCAACACAAAACTAACTCCATGTTTTGGTTTTGGTTTTGGTTTTGGTTTTGGTTTTGGTTTTGGTTATGGGCTTTTTGTTTTAAGATCTCAAGCCCATCCCCAGTAACACACCTCCACCTACAAGGTACACCTACTCCTGTTCCACCATCTGGGGCCAAGTATTCAAACACATGAATATATAGGGCCGTTTTCAGTCAAACCACCTTGTAATATGTGGCTTTTAAATTTTTCTGTTTTATTACATACTCAAATGTATTTTACCATACTTTAACCTCCACCTCTCTTCCAACCCTTGTTCCTTCCAACCCCTCAACTCTAGGTAGGATATGAAGAAGGTTAAAGGGGAAAAGGACATAGGTCTCTTGAGTTACTTCCCTCTATTTAGGATGGTCGGCTTCTTTGGGGGCAATACCAATCTCAGTAGTCAGGATATCCAGCAGTCCAGCAAAACAGCAGCAGCCAACACAGCAAACTAGCAAACCAGGAAACACAGTAGCAGGATGAACCTGCAGTACTTTGGGGGAGCACCAGCAGGGAGAGCAGCACCTTCTTCCTTCAGAGCACCCCCAACAATACTAGGGGCTCTGGCATTTATACCCCTCTCCAGAGTCCTTAGAAGTAAACTTTCTGCAGCTAGCTAAGTCACCCCCCTACTTGCGCATGAGACAATTATAGTTAACAACTGTGAACTAACTGAAGCAGTCCCATATTTGGGATCAAAACAAAAACATTCTCATAACATAACTGGGTTTTTTTTTTTAAGAGACAAAAACTCTTACCACATCACCACAGCTGTTTTGTAACTTTTGCCATTACCAATACTGTGAGACTCACAATACTCCAATACTCAAGAGGTTATTTATCGGCTCTTTGGTATTTTGTCTGCAATAGGACACACCAGTGTCACATTGTTGGTGGCTTCTAAGCTGTGGTCCTTTTTTTTTTAAATCTATTTTGTCCACATGTGTATCTGTACACTGTGCTTGTACCTGGTTTCTGCAAAGACCAGAGGAATGTATTGGATCCCCTTGGAACTAGAGTTATAGGTGGTTACAAGCTACTGTGTGGGTGCTGGTAATCATACCCAAGTCATCTGAAAGAACAGTCACTGCTCTTAACTGCTGAGCATCTCCCTAGCCCCAGTTATGACCTTTTATGAGCTCAGGTCTTACATCAGATCCCTCTAGGCTCTGTCCCTTCCATGCCTGTGCCCCCTAATCCAACCTTAGTATGCAGTTTTGCTCAATACATTTTTGCTCAGTGACTAACAGAGGAACAAGAGGAGTCCCATGTTTTCACAGTACTATTTGGCCAGTCTGATTAACCAAAGTTATCGGAATGTGGGAGCTAGGCTTCCTTCCCAACTTTGATTGTGCTGGGGATTGAACCTAGAGCTGAGCACATGGTAGGCGAATGCTCTAGTACTGAGATACCCTCAGCCGTTTTTAAAAACGTTTTTTTTTTTTTAAATTTGAGACAGAATCTCACTGAGTTGTTTAAGCTAATCTTAAACTCATTCCATAGACCAAGTCATCCTTAAATTTACAATTTTCCTGTCTCCACTTCTTGAATAGCTACGCTAGTAGGCCATGTATTCCATCTAATTTTTGCACATCCCCTTTAAACATGTCTTTATCTCTTTTCACTTAGCATAAATACACCCCTCTTTTTAAATTTGAAAAAGCCCTTTGAGCATGAAAGCATGACTCATATTCTGAGGTTTAAGAGCAGTATGTGCATTGCTAACCCATTTTATCCTCATGGATTCCCTGATAGAGTTAGCCATTGTCATTCCCATCTTGTAAATCATTTGCTGATGAGTTGGAGGGGTTGTGTGGCAGAGACTGTGGGGAAGTCTATGGAGGGGTTTGTCTTTATTAAGGATTGCTACATGAAGGCCCAGCATACTATGGGTAGGGCTATGCATGGCAGGAGGATCTGGGGGTATATAAGAAAACAAGGTGAGTGATGCATGGAGAGAAAGCCATGTCCTGTGCTTCAGTTCCTGCCTTGAGTTCCTGCTCTAACTTCCCTTCATTGTGGACTCTAACTTGTAAGATATAATGGAAACATGTTCCTCCTGAAGTTTCTTTTGTTCCTGATGTCTTATCACAGCAACAATCTAGGACACTATCCATAGGGAACAGCCCAACTAGGAGAAGTGTTGACTTAGGTCTTTCTAATGAGACCTAAGCTGGTGGGACAAAGAACATTTCTTGATAGGGCTAAAGGAGAGAAAACAGGAAGCTGGGTTTTCTATGTAAAAGTGGCATTTTTGCACTTCTTTTTCAGTTACAAAGACTCTTTACATATATGGTCCTCCTGTGAGAAATGGAAAAACAGATTCAGAGAGATTGCAACTGGCTTGCCCATGGTGGCAAGGGGGAAGGCTGTGAGGACCAAGAACCATTTGTACTGCTTTAGATGCCAGGGATACAAGTATAAATAAGATGGGCAAAAGTCTTTGTCCTAATAGAGTGTATAAAATAAAGTATTTATTTCTTTTCATTTATTCTGTCAGGTAAACAATATTGATTTTAGTTTTTGTTCTTGGTCATGTGTTTTAGAATCACCTGACATGCCTCCTTAAAAAAATAGTGATGTCTAAGGGCACATACATATGTGCACTCAAATTTTACAGCTGATTGGGAAGGAGTGAGTATGCAACTGAACTTGAGAAGGATTGGTTTTTGAGCAGTGGTTCCTGGAATCACTTTAGGAGCCAGGCATGGTGATGCACACCCATAGTCCCAGGTGCCTGACAGACTGAGGCAGGCCGGAGGATAGCTTAAGCCCAGTCTGTGCAGCATAGCAAGACCTTATCTTAAAGAAAAGAAAAGAAAATTAGAGTCAAGAATGCAGAAACAGCAGATGTCCACATGTGAAAGTACGCAGCTGGCTCCTCATCTCACACTATGCTCAAAATTTAGCTCAAGGTGAACATATGGGTTAAATATAAAAGTTGTAATTATAAAACGTATACTAAAAACATTAGGTGAGTTCTTTGCATTCTTGGGCTGGGCAGACAAAGAAAAAGAGATAAATTGGACTTCATCAAAGTTAAAAAGAGAGGACTCTCCTTGAGAACTCAAAACTAAAACAAAAACAAGAAGCAGTCAGATCATTGAGTTCGAGGTCAGCCTGTTCTACAGAGAGAGTTCCAGGACAGCCAAGGCTACACGGAGAAACCCTGTCTCAAAAATAAAAATAAAAAACCAACAACCCCAAAATAAAATAAAAATAAGTAAATAAAATACCCCTCACTTGTCAAGCATGTGGGTCATTAGTATTTCATTCTCTCAAGAAATATTTGAGCACCCACTGTACCCATGTTAGCCCCTCCCTTTTCTTGAGTTCTTCTCTCTCTAAAACAAGAGACTGGGGCATCTCTAAGGTCTATTGCAATTCAGTCTATAATCCTGTCAGGGAACCTGTGCTGGGAGTGTACATAGCACACAAGATCCACTCTTAGAGACCTGGGCTTAATCACACATACCCTTGATACTCGCATACATTTCATTTGAGAGATACAAGTTTCTTTTTAAAAATGGATAGACAGAGAGAGAGAGAGAGAGAGAGAGAGAGAGAGAGAGAGAGACTAGTTTTTCCCCCTCTCAGTAAGCAGGCAACCTCCTAGTAAGGAGCAGGTAGATTTTTCCTTCTTACTCACCATTTTTTCTGACATCAAATTGACCACACAGATGGTTGTCCAAGGGCAGGGTCAGAGGGAAGAGCTCAATTGGATCAGACTGAAAGTCAAAGGAAAGAAAATGAAAATGTATGTCTGTAGACAAAAGCACTGCAAGCAGGGGAAAATGACCTAAAAGAAAACAACCTACTACTGTCTCGCTGTCTCTTGGTCTCTGTCTCTCCAACTCTGCTACTCTCTTGCTTTTACATGTGTGCATATGGAGACCAGAGGTTGACATTGGTAGTCCTCCTCAGTCACTCCCTACTTTATTTATAAAAGCTTCTTTTTGTGTTATGTACATACATGCCTGTGTGAGTGTGTGTCATGTTTTTGCTGGTACCCTTTCAGGCCAGAAGAGGGTGTTGGATAATTGGAGCTGGATCTACAGGCTGTGGGTTGTGATCTGCCTGACATAATTGCTGAGAATCAAATTCAGGTCATCTCGAAGAACAGGAAGCATGCTCAACTGCTGAGCCATCTCTCTAGGCCCTCTACCTTATTTTCTGAGACGAGGCCTCTCTTTCTGACCCTGGAGCTCAAGTATTTAGGTGGGCTTGCTGTTTGAGGAGCTCCAGAGACCTGTCTATCTCTACTTCCCCATTGCTGGGATTGCGTGGAAGCACCACTGGACTCAGCTTTTTCTATGGGGATTGGGAAACTCAGGCTCTCATGCTTGTATAACAAGCACTTCGCAAACTAAGACATCTCCCTAGCCCCTGCACCTTATTTTCCTTTGCATCTGTAATTAGTCTAGCTGGTGGAAGAAAGATATGGCATGGTTCAGATAGTGCTTAAGTGTCTGGGCCTTTGAGCCACCCTCCCTGGGTTTGAGCCCCTCACCTTGTCATTTGCTTTACTATGACCCGGGATAAGTAGCCTGACATCCTTTTGCATTTGTATCACTGTAAGTAGGGGATCAACATATTGTTGTTACCTATTTCATAGCCCATTATTGAACATTATAAGCTTGACAAGCATTACATTTTGACATCTAAGTGTACATATAATATTTCTTACGTTACTTGCATTTGCTCCTTAATCTTTATTTTATGTGACGTAAGTACTATTTTTCCAATTTAATAGATGAATAAATCAAGCCACAGAGATGTTGTCACTATGTTACTGCTAACTAGCTCATTTTTATAACTGAAAAAGATAACCTAGTTAGTCACAGAGCCAGGATTTGACCCTAGGATAAATGATTCCTTCACACTCACTTAAGTGCAGGACTGTTAACAAGCCATTATCTTCACCTTGATATCCACAGATAAAGAATGTAAGTTAGCACTAGGGATGCTGAACAAAATGTGGGTTCCACCCAGGGAAATCTATACATAGATTGGGACAGAAGACATGCATGTAAGAATGGTACAATAAAAGGCATACCATGTCACAGGAGCTCTAAATAGCTTTGTCGTGATGCCTGGCCTCAGACTGGGTCCTTGACAGATCCAGGAAGGGATTAGCAGGCAGGGAAAGCTGCGTGAGTGAAATGCAAGGAGCCTAGGGCTCTGTGGGGGTCTGTGGAGTTGGAGAAAGCACCTTTTACTATATTATTGGACAGTTCTTGGGAGACTCCGAAAACTCAGTGTCAGAGGGGTATCTAGTGCTCTGGACTTCATTGTAGGATCCCTTGGAAGTAGCTGGTCCAGAAGATTACCCCCAGGCTGTTATAGCTGCACAGGCTGTGAAACCATCCAAAACAAATTTGTGATAGCATAGATGGGAAAATTGAGGCCAGAGAGAAAATGACAAGCCCCAGCAAGCCCACAGCAACTGTAGTAGGCTTTGTCACACGAGTATTTCTGCCCTCCACTGGAGAGTCTGGGCCATTTCCTGGACAAATCCATCAGTGATACCCTAGTCTGTTCCTCTAGTACCCAGAGATGTTCTTTAGAACTCTTTCCAACTTTCCTACTTCAGAGCCATGTGTGGTGTGACACAATCTCAGAGTTTCAGCACTTGAGAGACAGAGATGTGAAAGATTACGAATCTGAAGATAACCTGGGCTACATAGCAAATCCAGGCCAGCCTGAGCCACACAGCAAAACCCCATCACAAGACAATACAAAGAAACAAACAAAACCAAAGCCATTGAGTCTCCCATGTCATTAATGTCCTATACTACCACAGATTAAGTCCTGAGCAGGAAGCTTGATGGGCCTGCTATCACAGCATGGACTGAGTTGAGAGAGAGACCCAATAGGGCCCTTAACATGATGTGTCAATCCCCTGGGACACTGACAGTTTCCATCTTTCTCATAATTGTTTCTCAGCCTCAGATGGTGGTACATACATGTAATCCCAGAAATTCAGGAAGTAGAGGCAGCTGGATCTCTGTGAGTCTGAGGCAAGTCTGGTCTACATGCAAAGTTTAGGCCAGCCAGGGCTACATAGTGGGACCCTGTCTCAAAAAAAAAAAATCTCTTTTGAATTGTGATAATTCGTGTGCTTTTTTGTTAACTCATTTAAATGCTGATCTAGCAGTCTAATAATTAGTGGAAAATTGAATGAGTGAGCATTTGGGGTACTTGCAGCAACTGTCGTGTGATGTACCAATCAATACCTGTGATTTCCCTTATCAAGGGAAATTGCTGCTAAGCCTTCTCAGCTTTGTTGCCTGCATTCATCACCTTAGCTAAAAGTTCATGGGAATAAGTGTTTCTCACATGTGCATTCCTATCTCTTCCTTGAGAACATCACTTAGGCTAGATGCCTCTTCCTAAGGCAAAGGTGACACTGGGAAACAGACCTAGAATGCCTCACAGCCTTGCTGTAGGGAATTGACTTGAAGGAGGAGCAAGTGCCTGAAATGGTATTCCACACTGGGAGAGGTGTGCGTGGATGACTGCCATGGTGTTAGTCACCAAATAGTTCTACTCTCTTCCAGCCACATGGCAGGCCTGCACTTCCTTACCTTCTTACCCTTAAATGAGGCCATGTGACTTGGTTTGATAAATGAAACCTGTCACTCCCTTACTCCAAAGCTGCTTGTGGCTCCTCTTCACCTGGTAGGTTTCACCATTTAGCTGTCTTGCTAAACTTTCTGACCTCATCTCCCACCATTTTCACTCTGGCCCACTTCTGCTGCCCTGACCTCATTTCTGACCCTCGCTAGGTTCTTTTCACTAGCTGTCCTTTCTGGCTGGAGCACTCATCCTCCAAATCTTGGTTTGAATGAGCCCATTCTTAACCTTTACAACTCACCTTTTGTACTGGCTAGTTTTGTGTCAACTTGGCAAAAACTAAAGCCATTGGAGAAGAAGGAACCTCACTTAAAATTCCTCCATAAGACCGGGCTGTAACACAACTATCTGTAACTCCATTTCCAGAGGATTTGACACCCTCACACAGACATACATGTAGACAAAACACTAATACACATAAAATAAATAAACAAATAAATAAATAAATCATAAACAGAAAGGAGTATAAGACTCACCACCAAGCAAAGAGCATGCATGAACTGGACCTGAGTTCCCCCACACTTATGTAACTGATAGGCAGCTTGGTCATCATGTGGGTCCCCTAGCAAGTGGAGTTGGGGCTGTCTCTGGCATGGACTCTGATGCCTGCTTTTTGTTCATTTCCCCCTAATGGGGCTGCGGTGCTTGGCCTCAATGGAAGAGGATGCACTCAGTTCTGATGTGACCTGATGTGATGGGGTAAGATGGTACAGGAGGGGCTCCCCTTTTCTGAGGAGAAGGGAAGGGGTGGGGGAGGGAGGGGGCAGGAGGGTGGGACCCAGAGGAAGGGAGGGAGGGGGCTACGGATTGGGATGTTAAATGAATAAATAAACTTGAAAATATGATTGGCCTGTAAGCAAGCCTGTGGGCATTTTTAAATTTAGTGATTGATGGGGGAGACTCCAGCTCATTATGGATGGGGCTACCTCTAGGTGGCTGGTAGATATGGATTCTATAAGAAAGCAGGCTGAGCAAGCCACTAAGCAGCACCCCTCATGGCCTCTGCATCAGCTGTTGCCTCCAGGTTTCTACCCAGTTTGAGTTCCTGCCTGACTTCCTTCAGTGAACAATTATTTGGATCTGTGAGTCAAATAAACCCTTTCTTCTCCAACTTGCTTTTGGTCATGGTGTTTCATCACAGAAATAGTAACCCTAACTAGGACACCTTCTATGCCAGTATCTTACTGTTTCTTACTATTGAAATGTAACTTGGGTATTTCTCAATTCTCCCATTTCAAGTGTATGTTCTTAGGTGGCTTAAGATAGTCATGAAGTTGTGCAACAATCACCAGAATCAGTTTTTTAAAAGATTTTATTTATGTGTTTTATTGTATGTGTATGTGTAATTGCCTACAAGTATATATATGCACCATGTGTTTATACCAACACAAGCCAGACAAGGGTGTTGGATCCTGGAGCTGGAGTTACAAGTAGTTGTGAGCTGCCTGATGTGGGTGCTGTGAACCAAACCTGGGTCTTCTGCAAGAGCAGAAAGTGCTCTTAAGCACTGAATCATCTCTCCAGTCCCTCCCACAATCAATTTTATAACATTTTCATTATCCCTAAAGAACCTCAGCTTCCCTTACCCATCAAGCCCTCATCCTTATATTGGTCCCATGCAACCACTAATCTCCTTCTGTGTGTTTGCCAATTCTGGACTTTTCCCAATTATTATTGTTATTATTGGTGTTATTGTTATGACAGGAGATGCATGTGCCACAGTGTATATATATTTTGTGTATATACCTAAGAGAAAGAACTGCTGGCTCATATGGCAACTCTATAGTTCGACATCTGAAAAATTCCCCGATTGTTTCCTACAGAGTTGGCATCACTTTATTTTCCCACTAGCAGTGTGTGCAGGTTCATGTTTCTCTGCATCCTTGCCCATACAGGTATTATCAATAAGTTTAGTTATAGCCAGCCATCCTAGTGGTCATGAAATGATATCTCATTGTGTTTTTGACCTGAATTTCCCTCATAATTATGATGTTGAACATCTTTTCATGTGCATAGTGGCCATTTGAACAACTTTTAAAAAGAAATGTCTTTATATGCCTTTTGCCTATTTTTGAGTTGGGTTGTTTTTTTGTTTTAGTGGAATTGTAAGAGTTCATTTGTTTTTTTGTTTGCTTGTTTGTTTGGGTTTTGTTGTTGTTTTTGTCTCCTTGCTTTTGTTTCTGCATTTGAGACAGAATCTGAATATGTAATTCAGGCTGGCCTTGAACTTGCAAGCCTTCTGCTTCAACTTCTCAAGTGCTAAAGCACACTACCCCTCCCTTATAGGATTTCTTTTTATATTCTATATATTGATCCCTGGTCACATATGTGATTTGTTCATATTCCTCCCACTTAAGGAGTTGTCTTTTCAGTTTCTTGATAGTGTACTTTCATACACACCAGGTTTTAAAATTTTTATGACAACCAACTTCTACTCTTCCCTGGCCATTCATTCTTTTAGCAGCATATGTAAGAAACTGTTAGCTGGAGTTCTAGCTCAGTGGTAGAGATTTTCCTAGCATGCATGAAGAGCTGGATTTGATCTTGTGCTACAAAGAGTATGAAATTTCTGTCTTAGGCCAGGCCATATCAATTTACATTTATGTTTTTTTCAGAATATTATAGTTTTTTTTAATTGAAAAAAATTGATTTTGTGAATTCCACATCATGTGCACCCTGTTCCCTCCCATCTCCCACCTCCTCCCAGACCCACCCTCTACTCTTGCAATCTGTATAAGCATAAAAAATAAAATCTCATTGTGGAAGCTGCAGTGTATCTCAGTATGTCCCACACATTCTGCTTGCAAATGTTCGTTATAATGACTCCTTGGTCTGGTACGAGGCCCCTGGTTTCCTCTATTCCATCAGTACTGGAACCTCACAGGAACTCCTCTCAGATATGCTGTAACTGTCCTGTGTCATAGAGATTCTGCAGTCCTGGGTTGTGGAACTGTCCTCTTCTTGAACTCCAGCAGTTCATCCATGGGGTAGATGTTGGGGTGGGCCAATTCAAAGCCCTGGTTCTAGACGTGCTACCCTCACTTGCATGGCCAATTCTACTATGGAAAGGTGCAGGGCCTGCTCTCCCAAGTGCTACAGCATGTGAGGGGCAGGGACAGCTCTCCTGCTCTTGTGATCCCTTCTGGGCCAGATCTCCTATCAGCCAATTGTGGTGAGGGCAAAAGGGAGGGGTGGCCATCTCTCCCTAGCCAACACTACCACATAGCAGACAAAAGGCAGGGCTGGCTCTCCCACACTCACTCCCTCAGGGATGGCTCATCCACAGTCCCCATATCAGACCAGCTGTTGTGCTACCCAGGCAAGGTGCAGGGCCTGCTTTCCCAAGTGCTGTACCATGTGAGGGGCAGGGACAGCTTTCCTACTCCTGTGATCCCATCTGGGCCAGATCTCCTGTTGGCTAGTGGTTGGTGAGGCTAAAAGGGAGGGAAGGGGATCTCTCCCTAGCCAACACCACCACATAGCAGACAGAAGGCAGGGCTGGCTCTCCCACACTCACTCCCTCAGGGATGGCTCACCTACAACCCCCACATTCAGGACTGGGCAAAGTTCTTCTAGTTTCTGGTTTGTTTCCTGTCCTGGGAACCCATTTGGTGCTTGTCTGATACTGGTCTGGTAGTCATCTCAGGCTACCCCATGGTGCCAAAGTGGTGTTGGTATCCAGCTTGCTTTTTCTTTCCAGGAATGTTAGACTACTATTCATTCAGATGTTCATAGGTCAGAACACTGAGTGTAAATATAGCCTCTCTCCTCTCTGCCACCTACTAATGCACATGTGACATAGCAGCTACATCTGCAATGCCTCTAGGGGCAAAGAATTTTGTAGTTTTAAACTATCATATTTTTGTCTTTGAGCTATGCTGAGTTAACTTTTGTATATGTTGTGAGGTAATGGACCATATCATACTGTAGGATAAGACATTGGGCACCTTTTAATATTATTATTGGGTGTGGTATATGCCATGGCATGCATGTGACAGAAGACAATTTTATGGACTTGATTCTCTCCTTCATCCTATTTGAGAGTTCCAGGGATCAAGCTCAGGTTGGCAAGCTTGCACAGCATGCAATTCTACCCACTAAAACATCTCTATCATCACCAACCTTCTCATTCTTCACTGAATGATGTGGAGACCCTTGCCAACATCAGTTGATTATAGCTGTGTGGGTTTACTACTGGACTCAATTCTATCTCATTGACCCATGTATGGATCATTATGCGAATACCACAATATCATGATTATTTTTTGTTAGTTTTGATTGCTCTGTAACAGGTTCTGATTGGGAAGTATTAATCCTCTGATCTTGGTTTTCATTGCTAGGATTATTTTGGCTGTGCTAGGACCCATACATTTCTACAGGAATTCTAGAGTTATCTGTTTTTGCAATACTCCCTTATTTTTGCTCAGTTCTTAGCTCATTGTCAAGGATATCAACAAGCATTTATCAAATATTGACAGAATACCTACCATGAGCTAAGCACGTGTTAGGTTTTGCAGTCATCATGGTGGGAAAAAAATCGCTCTTAATTTTGCCTTCAGGGAGCTAGAATTGAACAGGAGAGGCAAACATTAATCAAATAATCACCAAAATAGAGGTGACATGAATAATAAACTGACTTAATCAGAATGGGGTGGGGGTGAAGGGGTGAGTGCCAGGACAAGGAAAACTTTCTTAGGGAAATCAGTAACCAAAGTGCCTGCAGCTGGAAGAACTTTGGGAACAAACAAGGGAGTGTGGTAAAGCATTAGGTAGAAGGAGAATGAACAACATTAGGTAAGGGTCACCACTGATCTTGTAGTTCCGGGAGGCTTGCCTAAGGTGTCCTAAAAGCAACAGGAAGTCAGCAAGACAGAGAAGTAACATGATCTAATTTTGCTTTGAAAATACTGACTCTGGATGCCCTAAAGAGAATGAACCTGTAAAGAGATACAGGGCATGGCCATAAAGAGACAGTGGAAGTTTGGATGAGGGTGGTGGTGGTGGTGGTGGCAGTGGACAGGCTAACAGTTATAGATGCAAGAGAAAACAAGATTGTAGAGATAGTCTTTGGTTAGAGAGAGGGATGGGATGGTGTTAGGAGGGGTGGTTTTTACCAAGATTAAGAAAAAACAAAAAACACTAGTCAATTTGGAGGGGATAAGTGCTTTTGACTTTACAACATCTTTTAGACATATTTGACCCTCATTCCTAACCATCCCTGCAAAGAAGCTATAAAAATATATTTCTAATATTACAAATGAGGAACTGAGTACCATAAGGTTAAATGGCAAAGCTAGCCAGAATCTCATTAATCTAAATGCAGCCCCTGTGTTCCTTCTGCTCTAGGACACCAGGACTGACTTTTCTAATTCCAATACTTTCAGATTATAAGAGAAGATCAATAGAAGCATGTCTCCCCACACACCAAGTTCTCTCAAACCCCAGGGCAGCCTTTTCTCCTATCTATATACATTTCACCTCCACAGCATAACAGCCACCCCTCCCTCTCAGGTAGATCTCAGCCCCCAAACCTTTCATTCGTGGACCCAGACTGTTGATCCTAAACACAAAACCACCTGTTTCTTTTTTTCTGTGGTGATCACTCTCTCTGAAAGACTTCCCACTTCATTGCCCTTAAAGTCTATTGTCATGACTCTGTAGCCAATGTATGGAAAGCTGAGATGCTAAGACATAGAGGCAGAAGCTGGGTGGTAAAAAACAAAAATAAAAACAAGTCAAGGTGCACTCAAGTTATTAGACATATATATATATATATATATATATATTAGACTACACACATAGATAGATAGATAGATAGATACATAGATAGGTAGATGTCTAATGGGGAGTGTGAGGACAGTAAAGATAAATGGGTGGTGGGAAATGGGGTGGAATGAAAAGCTAGGAGAAAGAAAGACAAATCTATAAGCTCAAGGAGGAAGAGGAAGAGAAAATAAAGTGTTTGAAGGAAGAAGTTGGGGAGGAAACATCCTGCTTCCAAATCAGGAATCTGACATTTACTAGCTGGATGATGCTCTGCAAATTACTCAGTGTCTCTAAGTGGTGATTAAATTGCACTAACTTTATGGGGTTTGTGTAAGGATCATAGGGAAGGCATGCATGTAATGTCCTGGACACAGTGTGTGCCCTGTGATATGCACTCAATAACTGTCAGCTGTGATGCCGCTTGGGGCCCCATCCTCATTTTTCTTGCCTCTGCTCCCCCACCCGCCCTGCAGTCCCAGGATGGGCCATCTTACTTCACTAGGTCTGGATTCGGCAGGAAATATCTTGTTTCAGCACACCTAAAAGCTGAAGGACCTGTGACAACAACTGGTGTCACTTCCAAAAGTGATCCTTGGACTCTACTGCCTCAGCTTGTTTCCTCTTCCTTTCCTTGTCTGTTCCCTACATGCCCCCCCCCAAACAGTGCTGATTCTTAGTTCTAAACTCTACCCAGTCACTGTGATATCCCTCTCTGACCAAAGTCCTGTCTTTTTCCTGGTTTAGGCACTGATTGCCTGATTTCTCAATAATCGACTTGCTAGATGTACCTCATCTTGACACCCGTGTGTGAAGCATGCTGGCTTGGCTTGTTAATTGCACCCTCTGAGTGCAGTTCTTCAGCCCTTCGCTTTTTAGAAAGGTGGCTAAGATAATTCTTTGGAGTTCCAGACTTCCTTAGGAATCAGCCAAAGATGTAAAGCCTGCTCTAGAAACGTGTGTGAAATCATTGTCAGCCAGGAGAGAGTAAGTTATGCTGCCAAACAACAAATGTCCAGGACTTGCTCATGGGAACCATAAAGAGAGCTGCACCTCACAGTCACTCAGGCATCCAGACTAGTGGAGAATCCATTTTGGACATGTGTTTTCATCATTGTTGAAACAGGAAGAAGGGCTATGTGCTCTGAATTCTGTGTTTAAAAGATCCTAAACTGCTGTTTGGGAGTGAGCCCTGTTGCATGCAGCAAGGGTGGGAGCAGGGAGGCCATTGAGAAAGCTTGATCCTGGGAGAGGTGTTGATGATATTAACTGTACTGGTGTGTGTGTGTGTGTGTGTAGGTTTAGGATATATTCCAGAAAAAAAGGTAGGCAAGATTTTCTTTTGGATTGGATATGACAAATAAGGAGAATAAGAGTCAAGGGTGGTTTTGGCCAGGGTTTTGGCTTGAACATATGGATGGATGACATTCAGCCTTAACTGACATGGAAGGCAGAATCTGAGGGATTTTAAAGATAAAGCCCAGTGACACCTGAAGGGAACCTCAGATTGGCTTTTTATGGGGAGCTCTGTCAGCTGTTGCACAATGACTTAAAAGGAGGAAGAATTTTAAAGAGAACTCTTTGATAAAGGACACACACATATAGCCACAAGAGCACAAACACATCCACACTTAGCTTATGCCTCCCACACTGCTGGCCAGACCCTTTTGGACCTCATACAGTAGTATTCCCCAGGAAGTCCTTCAAGGTCTCTAACATGCCCCATCAATATTTTTGTTTCTGATGAGAATGAGCATTTTGCTGATGATTTCTAGTTAAAGAAACAACATCAATGGCTGCCCCAACAAACGATGCTTCCTCTTAGGTTGATGCCCCCCTTGGAGGACTCCTGGGGAGTAAGGTCAGCAACAATGGATGACCTAGGTGGTGTGAAGGACCTTTTACCCTGTCAAGTGCTTTCCATTGTAGGGGAATGTGAAAATCATAGTGGTAGCACATCTATTATACCAAATGTACACAGTCACTCTTTAGTACAACTTCTAACAAAATGAGCACTGTTGCCTGGGTAGTTCATTAGAGGGGATCAGGGTATATGGAAAACTGGAAATAAAGTAAAGATATCTTGGTCACCAACCGGTTAGATCCTGGCAATTGGTTCTGACTGAAGCTCACTTTATAGCCTCACTATTTGCAGGGCCTTAGGCTGGACTTTGCATAGTGGTATAAGCAGGCACTAAAAGGCTGCATTCAGCTTTAGGTTGCCAGACTTTCCTTTGGAAATTGCCAGTTGGGCAGAAAGCATCAGGCTATGTGCTTGTAGAAGAAAACAGAGCCTGGAGCTGGGAGAGATAAGCCTCATTTCAGCCCAGGCTGGGACGAAGCCTTGTTGTGCAGGGAAAGCCCTTGGGATTTGTGAGAGGCCAGAGGCTTCCCTTGGATAGGAGTCAGGATTTGGGGAAAAGGAATGACTTTCCCTCCTGCCTGAGTAAAGAAGAAGCTTGTTTTCCAACCTTTATTGACTTTGCCCTCTAGAAATGTAGAAAGCCAAGTGTCACTTACAGTAGCTCCATACAGCTCTCGTGAGACAGTATTGCCCACTTTTCAGAGTAATAATGGAGCCAAGCCACACAACTACCAAGTGGCTGTGGCAGGTTTTGAATCTCGTTGGTGAGCACTGGACAATTTCAAGGGAAGCTGCTTCCTAGCTATAGGGACAGACTGGCTGCGCTCCTTATGCTAGAGATGGAGCAGAGTGCCACCATCTGTCAGCCAGCTCTACCACCTCCTGTGACCTTTGGGATTCTTTTCAGCCCTGCAAACCATCAGCTCTACCCCCGTGTTCCCATCCAGCAACTTGGGCAGTGGCTCAGTGAACAGTGGGTCAGAGGATGACCACCAAAAGGTCTGCCTTGGCATTCCATAGACCCAGAGGGAGAAAAGCCTACTGGGCTTTTGGTTTTGTGTGTTGTGTTTGTTTTGAATTTGTGTTTGTTTGGAGGAGGATTTTCTTTTATGTTTTCAAGGATAAAATTTCGCTATACAGCCCAGGCTGACTTAAGATTTTCTGCTCCAGTCTCAAAATTCCCAAGTGTTAGGAATACAGGTGTAAGCCACCATATCCCAGTATAAGGGATTTTTGTTGCTGTTTGCAATAGAGGACTGAACCCAGTACCTCATGCATGCCAGGCAGTAACTCTACCAACTAAGATATATCTCCCCTGCTACCCTGTGCAGTGCTGAGGAGCCTTGTGCTTTATAGACAAGTGCTGTAACCCTGAGCTATGACCCAGCCTGAACCTAGCACTTTTCCATGTGTGATCCATTGAGCCCTAGGAAATCCCAAAGTGTTGTTCCAAGGAAGTAAATCAGCTTGTTGCAATTCAAGCTGTGCTCTTCATCCTCAAAACCTAAATCCTCCTTTCCCCAGAGGCATTGCAGATGTGGCTGCTATGTCACATGTGCATCAGTAGGTGATAGAGAGGAGAGAGGCTATGTCTACATTCAGTGTTCTGACCTATGAACATCTGAATGAATAGTAGCCTAACATTCCTGGAAAAAAAGCAAGCTGGATACCAACACAACATTGGTACCATGGGGTAGCCTGTGATGACTACCAGACCAGCACCAGGCAAGCACCAGATAGGCCCCCAGGACAGGAAACAAGCCGGAGACTAGAAGAACTCTGCCTGGCCCTGGATGTGGGGGTTGTGGAGACCCAGCCCTGGGGTGAGATCCGGCCCAGATGGGGTCACAAGAGCAGGAGAGCTGTCCCTGCCCCTCACAGGCTGCAGCACTTGGGAGAGGAGGCCCTGAACCTTGCCTGAGTAATACACTACAGCTGTTTCTGGTTATGGGGGTTGTGGGTGAGCCAGCCCTGAGGGAGTGTGTGTGGAGAGCCAGCCCAGCCTTCCATCTGCTATGTGGTGGTATTGGCTAGGGAGAGATCCCCTCCCCTCTGTTTTGCCCTCACCACCATTGGCGGACAGGAGATCTGGTGCAGATGGGGTCACAAGAGCAGGAGAGCTGTTCCTGCCCTCACATGCTGCATCACTCGGGAGAGCAGGCCCTGCACCTTTCCATAGTAGAACTGGCCCTGCAAGTGGGGGTTGCAGGTCCAGAACCAGGGCTTTGAGATGACTCACCCCAACATCTACCCTATGGATGAACTGCTGGAGTGCAAGAAGAGGTCAGTTCCACAACCCAAAACTACAGGATCTCCATGACACAGGACAGTTACAGCATATCTGGGAGGAGTCCCAGTGAGGTTCCAGTATTGACAAAGTAGCAGAGACCAGGGGCCTCGTACCACACCAAGGAGTCATTTTAATGAACATTTACAAGCAAAATGTGTGGACAAAATGGAATATTGTGGGACACACTGAGAAACACTGCAGCTTCTACAATGAGATTTTATTTTTTATGCTGGGACAGATGGCAAGGGTGGAGGGTGGGTCTGGGGGGCGTGGGAGATGGGAGGGAACAGGGTGCATGATATGAAATTCACAAAACAAAAATTATTCAATAAAAAACCTAAATCCTTTAAAAATATTTTTTCAATTAAATTTCTTGATTTATTTTATAGATGTTAGTGTTTTGTCTACCTGTGTGTGGGTACCACATGCATGCCTGGTGCCCAAGGAGGTCAGAGCAGAGCATCAGATACCCTGGGGCTGGAGTTATGGATGATTGTGAGCCATGACATGAGTTCTGAGACTTGAACCTGAGTCCTCTGCAAGAACAAGTACTCTTAACCACTTAGCCATGTCTCCAGCCCTTTTATTTTTAATTATGTGTGTATGTGTGTGCTGCTATGTGCATGTGTGGGTACCTGCTGAGATTAGATGGAGGTATTGGGTCCCCCAGAAGTGAAGTTATGGGCAGTTGAGAAGTGCCTGATGTGGGATGGCAACTGAACTGCCTGTTTCCTGGACCCAAAGCCCAGCAGGGCTTCTGGGAATAGAGTTGTTTTCAGACATCACTTAAGATCTCTTCTTGAGTACTGCTTCTCCCTTGTGTGCTATCTCAGATAACCAGGGAGCTGCCTTTACTGTGTCTGGAAGGGGACATCACTTGACAATGGTGGAATCACATCCTGTGCCAGGTGGTGAGGGGAGGAGACAGACAGGTTGAGTCATCATTGTTATTTCCATTGCGTTCTCATCAATCTCTCAAGGCTATTAAAAGAGTTAACAACTAAACCACAGCTTGACTCTTGTTCTGAAAATCAAGAGATAGTTGAAATCACAATACAAAGCCAGTGCAGGAAACAGTAACAGGAGGGCACTGTCTCTTGATTCTAGGATTAAGAAGGAAGGTCTGAGTTGATAGGCTCAGGGAACACAGGATGTATGTCCAACAGCTGCATCTGGGATGCTTTCTCAGACCACTGAGAATGGCTTGGAGAAAGGAGAAGGGGCAGGGAGAGCTCTGGCATAATTTATACACCCACAGCACTCACAGAACAAAATGGGTGAGTTGGATATTGTTGCTGTGATAAAATGCCTGACAGAAAGAATTTAAAACAGGAGAGGTTTATTGTGCTTTTAGACGTTTCAGGCCATCGTCATTGGTCGCATTGATTCTGGGCCTGTGGTGAGGCAGAACATCATGGTGACAGGAGCATATGGTAAAGGCTTCTCACATCATGCCAAACAGGAAGCAGAGATAAGAAAGATAGAAAAGGGACCAGGGCAAGACATAGCCCCCAAAGGACCTACCTCCAGTGGACTACTTTGTCCAGTTGAGCCTAGTCCCTGAAGTTACTTATGGACCCTTCTCCCACGCCCCCTGCTTGGATTTCTAAGCCTGAACTTGCCACTAGCTGTTTGACCTTTGGACAGATTCCTTAATGCTTTTGTTCTCCACTTTCCTCACTTTCCTCACTTATAGTCTTTTAATGAGTAAGTGGAATAATACATACAGAATGTTTTGAAGTGTTTCTGGAGTATGCAAAGGAGTCAATCAATGCTATTATTATAGGCAGCAAAAAAGAATAGCCTCCATAGAAATGATGGCTAGAGCTGGGAGTAGTAGCACACATCTTTAATCTCAGCACTTGGGAAGCAGAGGCAGAAGGATCTCTGTGAGTTTGAGGCCAGCCTGGTCTACAGAGTGAATTCTAGGACATCCAGGGCTACACAGAGAAACCATGTCTCAAAAAACCTGAAAAAAAAGATGGCTAGCTCAGATTTGGGGATGCCAACTTCAGAGATTTTTTTGTGGAGCACATAAGTAAAAAATGACTACATGGGCTTGAGCTTGGGGATACATTTAGGCCAGAAATAAGAACTTGAGAGTGATCACGTTCTAAATGGTCATTGAAACCTTGGAAGATTTTACAGGGAGAATCTGTAGGGAAATAAATCCCTAAGAACTGTCAGCATCTTAGAGAAGGACAGAGGCAAAGGGACCCACTGAGGAGGTTTCAGTAGTACCTAGAGATGGGAAATATTTGGGGGAGAAACAAAACACTTGCTTAGCAGGAATAAAGCCCTGGTTTGCATCTCTATCACTGGAGAAAAAGCAGCAGAACATCAGCCTTACAGAAGCCAAGATCAGAGAATGTATCCACATAGAGGCAGTGGCTGACTGGCGGGTTTTAGGAGACGCCAGTGTAAAGGAAGAACAAAGACACAACAGTGGCAGTTGGACTTTTGGTACAGTGGTCTCCATGCAGGGATAGAAATGGCCATCAAACTACATGGAGCTGAAGAATAGGAGTGAGGAAATGGAGAGAACCAGTGCAAATGGCTCTTCACAGAAGTTTGTGAAAGGGGAATGAGAGAAGAGAACTGAGAACTGGGGTGGGAGAAGAAGGCAGGCTTGTGTCCATGAAGAGTCTCTGTAGAGGGAAAGGTGAGAGGCGCTGGAGAGAGAGGAAGTAGTTGGGACTTGAGATTCCTGGGGCTGTAGGAAATGAGCATAGACATCGACATCAAACCAAGTGAAGGGGTATAGGAGGGCATCAAGCCAACTCAGAGGTTAAGCTATGGGGAGTCACTGTCTGAATGCTTCCCTTTCTTTCTGGAATTTAGTGAATGGAGTGTGGCAAGACTAGAAGCCTGGGTATAATAGAGAAGTGCATAGTGCTTCCAGAACCACCACAGAATGGCAGAGAGGGCCCAACAGTTGGTGCTCCAACATGCATTGCCTAGCCACACAGAAACCCTGGTGCTTTTATGATGGCTCCCATCAGTGTGGTCCTGGGGCCGTAGCACAAAGTGTGGACATTTTGGATTTGTTGAAGTTTGAGGGATTTGAAAAATGGAGGAAGGATAGTCATTGAGACAAGTTGAGGATATTGACAAGTTTAAGTGACCAACTGGTATTGGCCCTGTTCCTGCTGCTGCCAATCATTTTTCTCTCTTTCCCACTCTACTACTTTAGATTCTGTTTGTTAAAGGCCTTTGTGTTCTCTCTCTCTTTCTCTCTCTCTCTCCCTCTCCCTCTCCCTCTCTCCCTCCCTCCCTTCCTCCCTTCCTCCCTCCCCTCCTCTCCTGTCCCTGTGGTTCTTTTGAATTCCACAGGAGAACTGAGTTTAGTGATGCCATTCTCAAGATCCCTTGCTGCCTGCTGGGCAACCTATAGGTTCTTCTATCCTGAGTCAGAGGATGTCTGGTTCATCCAGATGTACTTGCCATGAACATTCTTTAGAAAGTTTTCTGGGAAACCAGAATAGTTAAGAATTTGAGTTCTGAACCAGCAGGATGGCTCCAAGGGTATAAAGATGTCTGTTGCCAAACCTAATGACTGGATTAGATGGATTGAACTCATGGTAGACTCCACATGGTGGAAGAACAGAACCGACTTCTGCACGTTGTCCATTGACCTTCACTTGTACATGTGTGTGTGTGCTCGTGCGCATGTGCACACATGCATGCACACACACATACTCGCACAGATAAATCAATAAATAAATGTAATGAAAGATAAACTTTAAAAGGATTTTTTTTGAACCAATCAGGTTCAAAACTTTCATTTCTGTCTCAGGCCTGTAATTCCAGCTTTTGAGGAGCCTGAGACAGAAATGAAAGTTCAAACCATGCCTACATTATAGAGTGAGTTTAAGGCCAATTTAGGTAACTTAGTGCTATCCTGCCTTAAAATTATTTTTTAAATAAAAAGAGGAAGTCAGGCGTGGTGGGGCATCTGTAGACCAGCCAGAACTACATAGTGAAATCCTGTCTCAATAAAATAAGATAAAACAAAATAAAAAAAGAGAATGTGGATTATGACTCAGTGGTAGAGTGCTACCTTGGCAAGTACAACACTCTAGGTTCAATCTTCCCTATACCCCGCACTCCTCCCCTTCCCACACAATGTGTTCTGGAACTGGGCTACTTAAATCTGAATCCCTGTTGGATCCTTGGAAATTTAGTGTACTTTCCTTCTTTTCACCCCAGTTTTCTCCTTTCTAAAACAGATTCAGTAAGAATGCCTGCCTCATCAGCTCTTGGTAAGGGTAAAATAATACATGAATGCATCCCCAGGACACATTTCTCCCCTGGTAAATGTTGCCACTTACTATCATTGCTAGTGTGACACATTCCCTGACGAGGAAGTATAAAGGGCCTAGCAAACTTGCAGACAAAGTATGGAGGTGGAATACAGACTCCATCACACTAAAAGAACAGCCTCCTTTCATTTCCAGGAGTCCTCAGCCCCTTTCTGGTCTGCTGGCCTTTCCCCAGGGAATGCTACCCTGAGGCTCTAAAGGCCTTAAGTCTGCCGTGGTCTGGGGACCCAGCTGCTATGTCTGCTTATTGTCAACTGGGAAGCAGTCTTGGCTGTCTGACCTCTCCATCCCAGTCCTCAGTTTCTATGAGTCACAGGCCTCTAAGCTAAGCAACTCCTTTGAGAAGAGGAGTCGGAGCGGGGGGAGGGGGGGACATGACAGGAAAAAAAAAACAACTGCAGCCTTGCCTCTTTCTGAGAATCAGCTCAAGTTGCAGGAATCTTTCCTTTCTACCCATCATGAGAGGATTTGGTGCCTTGCTGTGTCCAGACTGGTGTGGAGGAGACATTCCAACTGGTCCACGTAACTCCAGATAACTGATGTGGGAACCACACTTTCTCAGGCACCCTGACATCTAGGACATCCATCTCCTATGTAGCCCCAAAAAGGAAAGTAAATTGCTGACACAGGAAAAGCATGTGAGTCCAAAAGGTACATGGCTGGAGACTGGACCTCTCAAAGCATCTCCCTCTCATAGTCTCACAAAGCAGGTCTCAGGGCACTTGGCCTTAGCTGGTATTTTCCCAAGATACATGTTTCCAAGATTCGTTTTGGTTAAGATTGTGGTTGGTGGCACATGAAATGATTTCAGGTTGTATATGACTGAACATATACACTTTTAAACTTTAATAGCTGTAAATTAGGTTTTGTTTTTTTTTTTTAGTTTTTTGTGCGTTGATGTTTTGCCTGTATGTATGTCTGTGTGAAAGTGTCAGATCCCCTGGAACTGGCATTTCAGATGATTCTAAGCTGCCATGTGGTTTCTGGGAACTGAACCAACCTCCTCTGGAAGAGCAGTCAGTGCTCCTAACTGCTGAACTATCTCTTCAGCCCCATGAATGTATTTTAATATGCTTTAGAATAAAACTTTTTAACTAGCACATTGAATCTGGGACATTTAAAGATGCTATTTTCTTAGAAATGTGGAAGTTTTTTTTTAAAGCAACTTAAGAAAAAACATTAAATAAATTATTGAGATTATTGTTACGCATGTGACAAAAGTCATGATGGTGACTGGAATTTTAGACTTACTAGTCCTAGATAAGTGACATCTTTTTGTTGCCTCTTTTGTCCTTACCCCAAAACTTAGTCTCTCCCTCTACCTCTCCCTGATCTTTCCTTTCTTTTTCAGTCTTAGTAGTTGCACTGGCCAATTCCTGAATTCCTCTTCATTAGTCCCTTAGAATGTCTCCTGTACCATTTGTGACCTTCTAGCTGTCATCATTGAGTCCCATAATTTCTTCAGTCTGCAATTGCACCTCACTACTCAATTAATCTTCCTCCAGCACAGCTTTCAGCACCACTGCCTTCCCCACTGGTGTTCCAGTGAGTATCACTCCAGGGCCATATCTTGAACTAGCAAGTCTTAGCCTTGGGGTATAGCACCAGTCCACCATCTGCCCATATCTTCCATTCCCTGACTCAGATCCATCTTAGTCTTGCTGCTCTTCAGACAGACATACTGTATAGATGTCCAGGTTTCCCTCTTACTATACACCTTTCCTCGGCCCTTACCATTTGCTTATTATTTTTCACACATGGCTATTTGTGTCGACTTTGCTGTTGTTATTGTGAGGCAGGGTCTTGCTCAGGCTGGCCTGGGACTCACTACACAGCATTGACTAGCCTTGAATTTATGGCACTCTTACTGTCTCCACCTCCCAGGAGCTGGAGTTACAGGTATAAGCCACCACGTCTGATCATTTGCATCTTTGGTCTCTCTCTAAGTAGGCTCGGTTTCCTTATGTAAAGAAATGTGCTTTCCACTTCTGGAACCTCTTTGGTACTTAGTAAAATGTCAGGTACATAATGCAGATGTGGATGCTCTGCGCTGCAAAGTAACAGAAAACTCAACCCATTGTGACCCACATTCAGAAATGAATAAACGTTGTGCTTATGTTTTATGTAACAGGGTTTTAAAGGCAGATGGTCAGCGTTTGCCATTGTGTTTGTTGCCTTGTCGTTGCGAGTGGCTGCTGTAAACCCAAAGCATCACATCATCATCTTAGCAGAAAGAAATAATTTTCTCCTTGTGGACTTTGTCCTGTTGTTTTTAAAGGGAAATTCTCTAAGAGACTGTCCCTCATATTTCATTAACTATAATAGTGCTCAGTCTTAGATCTGGTTTACATCAATCTGGATCTTCCCTGTCTGGTATGAAAAAAATCTTTATGAGCCACCTGAACAAACTGCGTGTCTGCTAGCAAGCAAGAAGGCACAGAGGGTATCTGTTAGGTAGGTAATCCCAGTGTCTACAACCCAGCCCAGCAAAGACTGGTTCAGATAACCATTGAACCATTCTGGTCTAGAGTCAGGTTTGAAACTTGCCAAGGTTAGGACTGAGAGATTTCCAGGGGAAAAAAGCTATTTTTTGTGCCCACCCATCTGCACCCCAGTGTCCCTGAATCCATGATGGAAGGTCAAGGTGGGTTCCCAGCTCTCCATCTCCAGGCTGAAAGGAAGAACTTGGGCAGATCTGAGTGTTGTCCTGTTAGATGCCTGCCAGGTAAGTGGAGGACTTCTTCGTGTGGCCTGACTGCAGGGAGGAGCAAAGAGGGGATGGACATCTTGATTTTTGCTTCTTTGAGGAGGAAATCACCTTCATCTTTGGCTCTTTGGTTTCTACATATTTGTGTCCAGTGAAACAATATAAAATATATTGTGAAAAGATAGTGTTATTTATTATGACAACAAATAGATATTATCAGAACAGCCATTAACAGAGATCTGAGCAAGCAGACTGTATGTATTAGTATATTCATTTGCATAATGAAGCCATCAAGTGTGACAGCTATGTAAACTACTGATATGTGAAAATACACACACACAACAATGTTGAGTCAAAAGGTAGAACACAATGGTAGGTACATACTATGTAAAAGGTACATGTGTGCTTTGGCAAATGCCAAGGAACAGTTGCCAAGTTTGAAAACAAAGCCACGACAGGCTGAGGGTATGGCTCAGGTTTAGTTCAGTTGAAGGGTGTTTATTTGGACTGCACAAGGCCCTGAGTTCCATCCTCAAACTGCATGAGGGAAGAAGACATTCGGCTACTGAGCCCAGTGTGTTGAGATTGAACAGCAGTTCCAAAGCAATTGGAACTTATGGGGAGTTCAGTTCAACTGGAGTTTAGAGAAATGAATCTCCAGCTCTGTTCCCTTTCAGGACAAAGACAGAGATGTTCAGCTAGAGCTTGTACTTGTACTAGGGCTTGTTTTCCAGCAGACTGCATTCAGAGTGTGGAGAGTGACCTAACCTCCATGGGCACCCTCAACCTGCCTGGAAACTGGTAAGACCTCCTTTTCTTCTCTCATAGCTGACAGAACATTTTGATGACAGCATCCACTGTCATTCCAGAATAGTGTATGTTACTGTGTGGAGACCTACTGTGAGTTCCTTCTTGAGGTTTCTTGATATGAGCTGTGCTCCCCCATCCAGATGTCATCCAAGGTTTATACTGTGAATTTCTGGACAGGACATGAAGAAAAGCCAGACCTCCAACTCTGGCTTCTTGGATGGACGCTTTGCCAAGGGTGTGGTTTGATACAGAAGATAGCTCTTTCCTTAGAGTTTACTGAAGAGGATTGTACTTTTGCTGACTTGGGTCTTCCAGCTTTATTCAAGAGTCTGAAGACAGGAGAGAAGCAGGATGGGTGTGTTGTGGAGGGGGTGGTTAGAGTCTTGGTTTGCTCTTTTCCTGACCACCAGCTACCCAACAAGGGTTGTCATTTATTGAGTGGCCAAGTGTTACCCCTGTGCTTTATTACTGGACAACAAGCTCCAACAGAGCTTACCCAGAGTCACTTACTCCAGAAACAATGAAGGCTAGATGCAATCGATACAATTTCTTGAGTCATTTACTCTGTAACAAGCCTTCTGCTGGGTACTGGGTATGCAGTTGTGGGCAAGATCCAGCTGCTCCCCTTAGCAATCTGCAGCCATGGCAGGTGGCATTTATAGACAAACAAACAGGCAGTAACAAGATAGGATGGTGACTTCCCGGAAGAGGAAGAAACTGAGTCTCTGGAGAGCAATGAAGGAGGAGTACCCATCCTTCATTCCACTACCAATAGGAAGTGGGGCATCAGCAAGGACTCGGCAGAAGATGTGGTGTCTGGGGCTGGATCTGGAGGAAGACGAGGCATAAAAGGGAGCTAGGCAGAGAGTGGACCATTACCAAGAGTCAGCATGAAAAGAGATCACAAAGCTAGGCATGGTGACACATAGACCTGTTATCCCATCTCTTGGGAAGCTAAGACAGGAGAATCAAAACTTGAGGCAACTGTGACATAGGGAGTTCAAGGCCAGCCTGGGATACACAGTAAGACAATCTGAGAGATAGAAAGGTGGGAGGAGGGGAGCTGGGCCTTGAAAGAGTGTACAGAGTCCTTCAGTAGGTATGGGTATGCTGTGAGGTGAGACTGGGAAGTCGACAAGGGCTCCTTGGGAAGTGCCTGTGGACCATAAGAAGTCTGGGTTTAATTTTCAGGATGACAAGGAGCCACTAAGTAGCTCTGAGCAGGAAAGTGCTATTATCTGACTGGCAGTCTTTTTGGCTTAGCCTGGAAATGGCTAGGAGAACAATTTGTAAGGGACCAGGAAGTGGCCATCCTGGTCATGCCAGGGATATTACAGTGACTTAGTTCAGAGTGGTACAACCAAGGAAGCCACGTAAGTGGTTCATGTTTCAGAAGCTATGACACTTCCTGATGGGCTTCAGGTGGGGAAAGAAAGGAGATAGGAGCCAAATCATGTCCGCTGGACCTCAGCTTGCTACTGAAACTCCTGGGGCTTCAGCTTTGAGTTCTGGGAAAGGAGTATTTTCTCCCGATGCCAGTGAGACAGGAGAGAAAGGAGACTGTGCCTCCTGATTTATGTATATGAATACCTTAGATGAGTTTTATCATGCACCCAGCACAACTGAAGTGCTTCGGGGATACTTCACGATCATAATAACTGCTTTTGTTAATGCAAGCTCTCTGATATGAAAATGAAGGCACAGAAAGATTGAATTACTTGACTAAGGCTACACAGCTAATAAGTGTCACACACACCTGGGATTCAAACTCCCTGTAGTCTCACTCCAGAGTTCTATGTTGCTTTGTCTGTGTGGCCAATTGTTCATAATATGTTCTAGAACTGGAGACAGAATGATCTACAAAACAAGACCCAGTCATTGTCTTCATGGATGTCACACTCTGGTGGAGGAGGCAGATACTAACCAAATGGCCACACAGACAGGTGGACACATGCTCTCAGAGCCCAGGATAGGGCCTTATACCTAATTGGGGAGGTCAGAAGGGGCTCTGTGAAGCAGATACTTGAGGTGACATATGCAGGATGCATTGGAGCTACTGAGGGAAAGATGAGAAGGCCAGACAGAGGAATAGCAAGTACAAGTATCATGTGGTTAGAGTGGCCACTCTCCTTCACCTCACTTCCTTGGTCTCCTACTCTCCTCTTCCCTGACTTTCTCGTACTGCCTTCTTCCACTCATAGAGTGTTTCCTAGACAGTCTTCCCCAGGTGAGAACATGAAGCATCCCTGCATTTTGCTAGCCCAGGCCTTTCTCTCCATTCACTCTAGCCATTCCTGTGCTCTTATTTACATTTATTTTTATGTTTTATTTGTGTTTGTTTGATTTTTTCAGACAAGGTCTCATGTAGCCCAGGCTGGCCTGGAACTCCTGGTCTTCCTGCCTTTGCCTGCTAAATGCTGAGATTGGTTCTTCCTTGACTTTTTTTTAAGTTAAATGTTTCTTCTCTCTCTTTCCCTCCCCCCTCTCTGTCTCCATCTCTTTGTCTGTGTGTGTTTGCGAGGTGTACATGACATGTTCCATGGTCCACATGTGGAGGTTATAGGGCAACTTATGGAAGTGGGTTCTCTCATTGTCAGACTTGGTGGCAAGTGCCCTAACTCGCTAAGCCGTCTCACCAACCCTGATCCTTAATTCATAGCTCCTTCAAGAATTCCTTAGGCTGTGGAGCTCCTTTCCTGACCTTGCCCTACAGACAGATCCTTAAACTCACCCCCCACCTGCAGATGTACTAATGGGTTGGGATGAACTGAATCAGACATGAAGAGACAAAGTTTGAGGCACCTTCAGCACTTTTCATACCCTGTGGAACAGATGAGGCTGGGAAGTACCCATGCTTCTTGGTGAAAGGACTGTTTTCCATATCACTCCCTGATGTTTTGAAGAAGGAAAGGACATTAGGGAACTGATAGATACTGAAATCCTACTGGGTATCCGACTTTGTGCTGGATGCCTTCCTAAGCTGTGTCATTGACATTCATAACAAACTTGAGACAGTGATGCCATTCACATTATCTGACACGTGCCTCTTCCCTATGAGCTCTGTGAAAATATGGCACTAGCCAAGTGGTGGTAGCACACACCTTTAATCCCAGCACTTAGGAGGCATAGGCAGGGGGATCTCTGTGAGTTCAAAGCCAGCCTGGTCTACAGAGTGAGGTCCAGGACAGCCAGAGCTACACAGTGAAACCCTGCCTCGAAAAACCTACCAACCAACCAGCCAACCAAACAACCCAGAGCATATGGGACACAGCCTTTGACTTTGCATCTCAGAAAGCATGGGATCTGTGCTTAGTGAGTACTTTGATTTTTTTTGTAGTGCTGGAGTTTGAACTCAGGGCCTTGTGTGTGCTAGGTAAGGATGCTGCCACTGAGCTACACTCCTCCTAACACCAGTCCAGGAAATACTTTTTGCAGTGACTTGATTGATGACCCTATTGTTTCAAGGCAGTATGGCCTAGGGCAAAAAAAAAAAGGACTTGGGGCTCTTCACTGCCTTCATGGCTTGAACAATCAGTTTCATTTTTCTGAGACTATGTTCCTCAAGTATAGAAATAATAATAATTCTTTTATCCTGGAGGGCTGTGAGCATGGGGAGGAAGCTTGGTGACCTCCAAAGTGCTTTCCAAACTAATATGGGGGACATCACATTTACATTAAACTAGGCTTTTTTTTTTAGATTTACTTTATGTGTGTGTACGTGTGCGTGTGTGCATGTATGGGTGCGTGCATTCGTGTGTGTGTGTGTGTGTGTGTGTGTGTGTGTTTATATGACCTTCAGAGGTCACAGGTAAGGGCTATGGTTCCTAGAGTTACAGGTGTTTGTGAGCCATCTGGCATGGGAAAACAATAGAGCAGTAAGGGCTCTCAATCACGGAGCCACCTCTGCAGCCCCTAAGCTTTTAGTCAACAAGTTTTCATCTAGAACTGTACTTTCTAAATCCAAACTGTTGCCCTTCCTTTATAAACCAACTTTTCTGAGTTTTGAAAAAGGAGGAGAAGCCAGGCATGATGGTGCACCTTTAATCCCAGAGCTCGGGAGGCAGAAGCAGGTGGATCTCTGTGAGTTTGAGGCCAGCCTGATGTACAGAGTGAGTCCAGGACAGGCAGGGATACACAGAGAAACCCTGTCTCGAAAAAAAAGGAGAAAAATAACGATGTAGTTTTTCATAAAGGTAAATTTTTTCTCCTGCTCTTCCTTTTCTCTTATCTTTTTTTCAGTTCTCACAATATCATTTCAACTTAGAGATGTTAAAACTTTCTTTTATTGATGGCATCTTGGTTTCAGTAGATGACCACTGTTTGAAAATGCCAGTACTTAGATGAAATGTTGACACCACTATGCCAGAGCCCCTAAGTAACAAAGGTAGTGCTGGCTGCCTAGAAAAAAACCTGAACTGGATGGTAGAAATGAGGGCTTTCTCAGGGCTTTCTGAAGGGCCCTGAGAAGAGTCCAGAAGGTTGAGAAGGAAACACAGGGTAGGAAAGATACAGGCAAAAATGTTGGGCCAGCACTGGTGTTGGTACCTGGACGAGGTGGTTCCCGCTCAGCAAGTTGGCACCTCTAAGCTCCCCTAACACCTGCTGTGGAGTGTTCAGGTGGAGAAATAATAATCCAAATACCCAGTTAAGGATGGAAACCTCTAGGCCCCTGCAGCAGACAGCCACTGAGCACCTTGGCTCAAGCCCAAAGATGACTGCTCCTGCAGTCCACCCTGGTGACTGTAGCCATACTGCTTCAGACCCCCGCCCTTCTTTTAAAAAGAGATTTATTTAATTCATTAGTTATGTATATACGTGTGTCTGTTTGTGGGTGTGTGCATGTGTGTATGGGTGCCCCAAGAGGCCAGAGGTGTCAGATCCTGAATTCAGACTGCTAGAAGAGCATTAAGCACTCTTAATCGCCATCTCTCTAGATACCCTATTGACCTTTTAACTTCTAGTCTCCTTTGCCCAAACAGCTTCAGTGATGCAGGAATTGCTCAACTCTCTGGGAATGGCAGGAGCTCACAGCTAGAACACACGGGCTCAATAACAAGCTCCACACACCCTCTCACTGGCCTTTCACACCACACACACACACACACACACACACACACACACACACACACACACACACACACCGCGCGCACGCGCACGCGGAGAGAGTGGAAAGGGTATTGAGGCTGGCTTCTTGCCTTGGAATGCCACATGGCCTGCCTGGGGATGTGGGTGGGGAGGTGAAGTACACCACTCCCTGCCTACTGTGTGACCTCTGGCCTACAGGCAACCACAGGAGGCCCTGGGCTGCTGTGAGGGCCAGTACTTTTCCATGAGGGCTTACAGTGTCACTACCTGAGCATGTACTTTTGCATTCCAAAAGCCTGTCTGGATTATCCATTTCTTAGATTTCTCCCGACCGCTGTTCTAGCCATTAGAATTTTTTTTCCTACCTGGAATCCTTTGGCTAGTGGGTTCAGCCACAAGTTAGTCCACTAGGGACACAGGCCAGGTGCCTGCTGGCTGCCCATCTGGCCTAGGCAAAAGGCAAAGGGTAACTTCTAGGAGAAATCCCATGGGGGCAGGAGTGGAAGGTAAGGCCAAGAAGCTGTAATAGCTATGTCCATGCCCAGACCCATGACCCACGCCTGGCCAACAATACTTGGCAGGCTTCCTGGCTCCCTGTTCAGGGCAGGTTGCCATGGTGCTTTGCCTGCTGGCACATAGAGGCTGCAAACAGAGCAGAGGCATGAGCCCAAGAGTGGGTGGGAGATGTGGTTACAACAGGGGAGAGCAGGACTTCTAGCCCTAGTTCCAACTGGATTTTGAGTTATCTGCAGGGTAGTGTGGCTGCTCTAAGGAGAAGCCCTCATGCCCTTATGGGCCCAGGGATTCCTGCCACTGTGAGTGCACATGCCTACAGTCTTCCCAAGGGACTCTTATCTGTGCCATGGCTCCGCTTCCTCTACTGACTGGCAGATTTTTCTTGTGCCTAGTAAGCTCTTCCTGCTCCTGTGGTTGAGCTTGGACAGCTTTGTTTATCATTCCCACCCTGAGCCAGCCAGCCACTTCTGTGGGTGTATGTCCCCCATACCCTCTCAATATCTGTTCTGGCTTGATGTTTAGAAGCAGCCTATGGAGAGATGGGGAGAGGGCTTAATGTTCCTTTTGAAGGAAGCATTAGAGCTAGATCTAAACTCCTGGGCTTGGTGTTCAAAGACTTCAACAACTAATCTTTATAATACCCAACATTCCAATGCCACATATTTCAACCATCAAGACACACACACACACACACACACACACACACACACAGATTACTTGCACATCTGACTGTAAAAATATGGAAAATGTGGATAGTGTTTGCAGTTTCCATTTTGTATCTGATGTCTCATAGATATAGGTATGTTGTAAAATTTTATTTGCGAGTTGACAATTTCCAACTCTGTATGTGTACATATGTTTCAGCAGTCAGTATTTAATCTAGAAATTGGTTGTTCATGTCTGCCTTTTACAGTCAGGCCGAGCAAACCAGTGTGCTCTCACTGATTTCAGATATAAAGTTAGCATAAAGTACCCCTCCCACAGGAATGGTGACTCACATTAGTAATCCCAGCCTTTAGGAATCTGAGACAGGAGGACTGCCACAAGTTCTAGGTCAGTTTGGAAAAAGAGTGAGACCTCCTTCCCAGAAAATATGATAAAAAGCACAGACTCCAATACCATCCATCTCTGAATGCCCAACATAAAGGCCATCTCCACATGAGAGTCCTTTAGCCTCTTCCAGCTGGGCAGCCTTTCTCCTCCTAGCTGTGTCCTTAGCTTCCTTGGCTCTCCTCAAATGTCCCCAGCACATTCACTCCAAGGTTGTAGTTAGCAGTGCATTTGGTTCTCCTGAGGATGCAAGGCTTGTCTCTGTCAGAGTTTACCTGTGTTGAGAGAAGCTGCTGAGATCTCCAGAGTTTCTCTCTGAGGAGAACAATTAACCCCTCCTAGCCTCAGGCAGTGAGTAGAGGGGCTTCTCACTTTCCCCTTTACTTCCCATCTACTTTTCTACTAGTACCTGTGTGACATGCTCCTCCCCACAATTAGTCTGTGGAGTCATAGACAGGGTGAGAGCCTTAGGAGACAGAGTTCACTCTGCCTTTCCCTCCGTTTGTCTTTAATGCTGGGCAGGAGAGAAAAGGAGAGAAGAAGGGAGGATGATACACGCTAAAATCTAAACTATACTTAAAATTTGGGGCTGGAGAAATGGCTTAGTGAGGGAAACGTCTGCTACTTAAGCATGAGGACCTGAGTTCAAATCCTTAGCATACTTGTAAAAGCTGGTAACCACAGCACTGGGACAAGCAGATTTCTGGAGTTCATTGGCCAGCCAGACTAGCCAGCCCATGAGGTCCAGGCTTTGGGAGAGATCCTATCTCAGTAAGGTGAGGAGCAACCAAGAAAGAAACCTGACATTAACCTGTGGCTGCCACAGGCAAGTATGTGCATACACATGCACACATATATGACCACTGAAACCACACATATACATACATCACACACATATAGGTAATAGAAAAAGAAAAATATTATACATAAAACTTACTTTGTCATTTTAAATGTACAGTTTAGATGGCATTAAGTATGATTATATAATGTGCAACTGTCATCAAACATTTCTGTCTCCCTAAAAGAAACCCTGCCCATTCATTAATCAGTAACTCCTCCAACAATTTATAAACCATAATTTCACTTTTGTATGTGACTATAAGTACTTCATTTACATGGAACCACACCATATCGGTCCTCTTTGACTGGCTGTCTTTCACTGAGTATCATGTCTTCAAACCTTATCCATACTGTAACATGTGTCAGAATTCCTTCTTTTCAAAGGCTGAAGGATGCTTATTGAGTATCCAATAGAATTTACCCATTCATCTGTCACTTGCAATTAGGTAGCATCCATCTTTTCACTATTGTGAATAGGGTTGTTAGGAACATCAGTATCCGAGTCCTTGTTTTTGGTTCTTTTGGGTACATGGGCAGAAGTAAAATTGTTGGATTTCTTTTACTATGTGTGCATGGGATGAGGAGTTAAGAAAACAAGTTGCTTCTTTTTTTTTCACCAGTGGGTTCCTGGGATTGAACTCATACCATTAGGCTTGGCAACAGGTACCTCTACTTGCTCAGCCATCTAACCATCCCCTGTTTTTGTTTCTCAAGCTAGGGTCTTATAACCCAGGATAGCTTGAAATTGTCTGTGTAGCCCAGGATGACCTTGAATTCACTATCTTTCTCAGCTTCCTAAGTTCTGGGAATGCAGGCATGTTCCACTTCATGTAATTCTCCTGCCTGATTACTAGCCATTCCTAATCCTGCTAAGCTTCCAGGATCACATGAGATCTGGTATTTTTATGGCGGTATGGCTGTGATTCTTGTAATTCTATGTTTAAATTTTTGAGGAACCACCAAACTGTTTTCCACAGTGCCTAAATCATTTTACAGCTCCTATAATATATATATATATATATATATATATATAGACAGAGAGAGAGAGAGAAAGAGAGAGGGGGGTTTCTGGTTTTTCTACATCTCCAAACACCTCTCTGCAGTGAGGAGTGTGAAGTGCTATGTCATTGTGTTTTGGGTTGGAATTTGTCAAGTGACTATTGATGTTGAGCAGTACTTCTGTGTAGGGCTGCTAAGTCTTTGACCTGCCTTTGAGACTGTGCATTTAGCACTGTTTTCTAGGAGCTCTTGGAAGTCAGATGTTCCTGTAGTTTTTCAGACTAGAATGCACTTGACTTCAAAGAAGTTCTTTGTTGTATGGTCAGCAGCCTCTGGACTCGCCATAGATTAAAGCCTGCAAATGTTCAGACCTAGTCCTGCAGTTTCTCTCTCCTGTTGCCAATGATGAACTGTTAGTTTGCTTGTTCTCTCTCTGTGTGTGTGTGTGTACCAGTAAAATACTCTACCAATGAGCTATATACCTAATATTTATCTTGAGAAGCAGTGTTTTGCTGAGTTGTCACTGCTGGCTTCAAGCTTGATTCTTTTGCCTCAGTAGCTGAGGTTATAGACTTTTGCTACCAGGCTTGGCTCTACCCATTCTTTCTGACCTGTACCTGCCATAGTCCCTGGCCTTCTTTGATTCTGATTTCTGTTCCTATAGCTAACAAGCCACCCTGAAAAGAAAAGATTCAGGGAATGAAGAAGAGAGGAGAGGCAATAGGTGACAGATTTCTTTAAATTCATTTTCTGGTAAAACACAAAACAAAAACAAACAAACACCATGAGCATACATAAAGTTGCTTCTCTCTCCACACACAACAAACTCTTTCTTGTCTGCCAAGGAGTTCCATCACTTCTTAGACACTTAGCAGTTTTCCCTCAGTTTAACTCAAGGTGAAGAAGAGAAAGAAATGCACCTGACAGGAAGTATCACATGCCTGCATTAGCTCTTTGGCTAACCTAGTAAGGGACATTTGACATCTGGCAGCACTGACGCTTCAGGAAATTGGCCAAGTTTGCCAGGCAAGGAAGGGGCTGAAGCCAAGAGGACATGCCTCATGAGGGTCTACTGACACCCACAAACTTCATATTCTTGGACAGCTAGTAATAGTTTCCTCCACATGGGCTGTCTTTTTGCCTGTGACAACAGGGAGCTAAAGGGGAAACAGATTGCTTTGAGTCCAATCTGTCCTAGTGGGAAACACACCAGAGCATCTCTGGAGAGCCTGGGCCTGGGCCCAGGTTACTCTCAGGATGTGGCTTAAAGCCTTGCTTCCCTTCCTGGCCCTCCCTTTATCTTCCTCTTCTCCTCCTCTGCCTTCTGCTCCCTGACCCCACTACCCCTTCCATGGGAGCTGCAGAGAGAGCTGCTCAGAAGGAATTGGCTGTTGATATTCGACCTGAAGAAGTGTCTTAGCATGACTACTCTGCAAATCTGCTCATGGCTGAAGAGGCGATCCAGGGTCATCCTTGTGTGTTGTTGGGGGCCTAAATTCAAGTGAAAGCAGCTCCTTACTGCTTTTCTACCTCTTCTGAGATCTTATTTATTTTTTGCCCAGGCTGCTTTGGAACTTCTGGGATCAAGCAGTCCCCCTGCCTCATGAGTAGCTAGGACCCTATTTGTATAAAACATGGTAAATGATAAATATGCAGATCCTTTCCCTGGAGTCTCAGTTACCAACAAGTTGATCTCAAACAGCCTTCCTAACTTCATGATCACCAGTTCCCTCACTGACCATATCAACCATACCTGAAACTTGCCCTGCCTGGCTCTCTGTTCCTCCCACAGCGAAGAAGGAAAAAG
Organism: Lophiomys imhausi; assembly: GCA_907164525.1. Taxonomy (NCBI): domain Eukaryota; kingdom Metazoa; phylum Chordata; class Mammalia; order Rodentia; family Muridae; genus Lophiomys; species Lophiomys imhausi. The sequence goes on from CAJQZJ010031179.1 coordinate 79,211, forward strand.
TGAAGCTGCAGCCCCGAGTTGAGTGGCTCACCTACCAGGCTCATCCTCTATCAGCCCCAGTTTATTTCTCTCAAATGGGTAGTCATATAGCCACCTTTCCCTGCCAAATGGCTGTGGTGGTAAGGATGATCAGAAAACTGTTCTGTAAAAGGTTCCCACCATCTAAAAGCCTTTTCTTTCCTTCTTTTCCACTCTGTTTTCCCTTCCTCTTTCTCTCTCCCTCCCATCCCCTTCTTCATCCTTTCCTCTTCCCTTCCCTGCTTCTCTCCTTTCTCCTTTTGTTTTCTTTGACATAAGACCTCCCTATATAGCCCAGGTTGACCTGGCACATAAATCCTCCTGCCTCAGCTTCCCAAGTACTGGGATTACAGGAGTGTGTCATCACGTCCACCTCCAGTGCCATTTCTTATTGGTTAGGAAAACTGACCCATCCTTTAAGACTCAGCCCAGTGGTACCTCCTTGATGACTTGGCCAGAAGTGAGAAGTGAGCATTCCTCTCTCAACACATGGAAAATCTTCACAGGACACATATCTTGGAGTCCAGAGGGAAAGGTGCTGTGTCTACATATGCTGCTCTCCTAGGCTAATGCACTTATGTGGAAGGAAGAAAAATGGATTGGGGGGGGGGTCTTTCCTTTTTATGGATCCCATTCCTACACACCGTCAATTCACAAAAAGAGTGTGTTGAGTTGGGGAAGCAAAAAAAATAAACAAGTAAAAGTCAATTTTATGGCTTGGAAGCTAATCTTGGCACTAGCTACTTGTGTGTCCCCTCTGGAACTTGTGAGGCAAGGGGAAATGACTGAGTGCATTTGATAGAATGGCTGTAGAGAGATGTGATGGGACTCTTTCAAATAATATAAATTCATCTATTTTCTTAACTCCATTTATTTTCTCATTTGATTCAGGCTGTAGGTTTTTCTAGGATCTCTGAGGAGACAAAAACATTAGTCTTGCTGCATTCCTGCCTCGTCCCAAGTACCACACAGATAAGTCAGACAACAGGTTACAGAGCTTGCCTCCCTCCACGTGCCTCCCAGTATAGCCACTGAGCAGCAGAGGGGAGTGCTAGCCTCAGGGCCACTTCCTGTAACAGATCATAAGACTGCTCTCTAGGGGGATGGAGAGATGGCTCTGTGGTTAAGAGCACAGACTGCTCTTCCAGAGGACCTGAGTTAGATTCTCAGCAATCACATGGTGGTTTACCACCATCTGTAACTCCAGTTCCAGGGGATCTGACTCCCTCTTCTGGTATCCACAGGGACCAGACACATATGTGGTGCACAGACATAAGCAGACAAAACACCCAAATACAGAAAATAAAATAAGAAAAGAAAGCTGCCTTAAGGATTGGTAGGTTCATCCATGAAACAAAGGAAGAAGGAGTGCTGATCTTGAGCAACAAAGTTACTTGGAGGTCATATTAGGAGCACCAAAGCATTGTTAAGTTCTTTCTAGGGGTCTGACATATGCTCTGATGTAGCCTCTGATCAGAGGGATGGCCTCTGATCATCCTTTTTTACATTATTGGGATAAAGTTGGCTCTAGTAAATGACACATGTGAAGTAGACAGGTTAAATGACACATGTGAAGTAGACAGGTTGTTGGGTTATATTTTATGTATGAATCTGTGAAGCACTATTAAAGTCATGTATAACAACCATTTCCATCACACTCAAACTTCCCCTGGTTCACCTTTATCTTTCTCTGCTTCCTAAGGAGGAGAACAGGGGTCTATTGTTGGTGGGGCAGTCTATGATTAGACCATTCTCAGGAGCTGTACCCTTAGATTTTAAGGACTGGGGCTGGTAGAACCTTGGAAGTCAGTTCACAAAAGCTTAGTCTGACATTGTAACTTGGGTGACCTGAGGCAGACTTTACTCTCTTCAGGCTTGAGTGTTTCTATCAGTAAAATGAGATGATTAGGCAAGATGTTAAGGTTTCTTGACAATCTGGATCAATGCCCTTTCTGTGGCAAAACTTTTCTAAACAACAGATTTAAAAATATAAACGAAGTGTAGTCTGTCTTCTTTGCATTCTAGTGTCCCGAGTTCCAGTAGCATGGAGTAACTGGGTGAGGATGCTGGCCAGTCATGACCAAATGCGCTATTCCTGGTCCAGCTCCCTCTCCCCTTATTCTCTCCTCGAGTTTGCAGGTGTTCTCTCTACTTAGCTTGTAAGTGATAGTGCTGTTCTCCTCCTGGCTATCTGGAGAAACAAGGCTCACTTCTTCAGGGGAGAATAAGGGTGAAAAAGGATGATGACTTCCTTTGTCCTCCTAAACCACCAAATCATGCCATAGAATGGGGACATTAGCTTTTTCAATTGTAGTTTCCAGAAAGCAGGGACTCTCTTGGCATGTCATGACCAAAGGGCATACAACCTTCCTGTACTGTGTGCAGGCATGTCAGTGAACCCCGGTGGTGGGAACACAAGACCAGCAGGAGAGAACAGAAATACTTAGGTGAGAAGGGGATGCTGTCTGACATATTAGTTCCTGGGGGTTGCTCTGATTATAGCCCTCTAACAGGACATGCTTTGAGCTGGGGGGTGGGCATTGGAAGTGAGGTGAGCAATATAGGACTTTTGGAGAAATCACAAGCCTTAAGGGCTTTTCTCACTCCCCAGAGGAATCAGTCAACACCCCCAACACACACATACTGTTAGCATCTCCTGCCTATCTGCTGTGCTCCAGGAAAAGGTGGGAAAGGAGTGCAAGAAGTTGGTAGCAGGGGTTGTGAGTAGGTTCCCGGAGTTAATTCCTCTGTGCTCAGCAAGTGCCCAGTATGTACTCAGTAAATGTCTGTTGACAGATGGAGTGTACTCTAATGCCATGTCAGGCACTAGGAGGAATACAGAGAAACTGGCTCCAGTCCCTGACTGTGGTCACGAAAAAGGGATAAGACAAGCACATAAATAACGTAATACAGGACAGACTGTGGTAAATGCCTTGGGAGAAAAACAGTGAAGAGCCAGGGAGGAGGGGCACTCACATCTGGCAGAAGAGGCAACAGGGCTCCAGAGAAAACCACCTCCTAGTGGTGCAGAGCAAACTGACCTGGAATAAGGATGGGGTTTCCTGACCATGGCTCAGGAATGTGTGTGTGGTGAGGGAGTGTGGACAGACCACATTCCAGACCCCAGGGGCAGACTGGGGGCCTGAAAGTTCTTTCAGAATGTCCCCAGCAAGCACAGAGACAATAAATCACTGACAATCCAGACCCTTTAGAGCTGGGGGTTCTCTAACTTCTAACCTTGTCTTAACCCCCAACTTACAGAACAGACTTAGCAGGGGTCCTTGATGGTTCATGGGTTGACCAGCTGAAACCAAAACCATAAGTGATAGCCAGTTCTAGTGGCCTACCAGTGATTTCACAAAAGCCTGCCTTCAAAGCTCATTGTGCTGTTAGGAGCTATAAAACTCCTTGACCCTAGGAAAAGGCTATGCAAGAACCAACAGTTGCTGGCTTCATCCATCATTCATGTGGCTGAGATGAGCTGGGCTGCAGTGTGAGCAAGTGAGGACAGGGACCACATTATTTTACATGAGATCGTTTATCTGCTTATTGGCAGCCCCGAACTACACAGTGGGGAGTTGGGTGGTAACATTCCTGGTTGTGCTATACATAGACAAGAACCTGAGAATCAAATCCAGCCCTTCTTCTGATCACTTCCTCTTTGTTTCCTCGTCTGGGCCTAAAGGAGGTCAGTTGCTGTTAACTGATGTATCACATGGTTTCCTTTAACAAGCTATCATTTCACACTTATCATCTCACTGAATTTTCAAAATCAGTCTTCTAAATAGGAATTGTTATTTTCCCTTGACAGGCTCAGAGATGTTAGAGGCCTTACCCAAAAACATATGTAAAAGGGTGAGCCTTCAGCCCTGGTCTTCTAACTGCAAGTAGCCCCAGATGCAGAGAGCCTCAAGTCTGAGAGTTTGAAATTAGTTACAAACCATCAAGATCCAGGAAACAAACAAAGGAAAAACGGAAGTGCAAGAGCCCCCAGACTAGAATGTGCTACCATAGAGAAAAAAGTTCATCACAATGGAAAAGAAAACTTAGCACATCAATTCTGATATGGAAACATACAGAAGTCTCCAAAATATTGGGAAGAAGGTGGAGATGGAGCTCTTCTTCACCTGGGTTCTTTCATGCTCACTGTGCTAAGTCTATGCAGCTACAGCCCATGGGGGAGCACATGGGACAGCTCTGCTCACAGCTTCAAGACCAATGTGGCCAAGAGGGGCCCTAACCCTGATCAAACTGAATCTACAAACAAAAGCAAGAATCAAAGTAGATATCACTGTGTACATGTTTGAGTGTTGTGTGTTGGTGCATGTACACATGTGTGCATGTAGAGGCTAGAGGAGAACCCTTGATATCATTTCTCAGGCTTCAGCCACCTCTTTTTTTGAGACAGTATCATTGGTCTGGTAGGCTAGGCTGGCTGATGAGCGAACCTTACGCATCCTCTTGTCTCCACCTCCCCAACACTGGGATTACAAGCCCACACCATTAAATTCATATGATCGAATGTCCAATACTTTACCAACTGAGCCATTCCTTCCAAAAGGAGGAATATGTCCCAAGGCAGCCTGGACTACACAGTGAGATTCTGTCTCAAAATAAAAGCAAAAACAAATAAAGGGGAAAATATCAAATGTTCAATTATCACCATAATCAGTTTTAGAAAATTTCATCATCCCCACAAATAAATATTGTACCCATTGTCCTTGACCTCCAGTTTCTCAGCATCCTTTACTCCCCACTCCCCAGACATAAGCAATGACTAATCTACTCTCTGTCTCTATGGATTTGCCTATTCTGGATATTTCATATAAATATTATGCAATATGTCTTCTTTTATAAATACTTTTCTTCACTTAGCATAAGTTGTTTTGTAATTCTGCCATGCTGTAAGATGGGTCAACACATTCCTTTTTTGTGGAAAGATATTAAATTATATGGATATTTCACAGCTTGTTTGTCCATTCATCAATTGATACAGCTGACATTTTTTAAGGAAATTCTTTTTTTATTAAAAAAATACTAATTTATGCATATATGTATATAATATAGAAATGATAAGACATAAGGATAGATGATTGACTCTGCTCTAAAACTTAAAACTATTGTTATTCTTAAAATGAGGTTATCTTTTGATACATTGGTATAAAATTTTGTATATTGATAAAAATAAGATTAATTTTGATAGAATTTTACAGTTTGCTTCTTCAAGATGATAGATAGATAGATAGATAGATAGATAGATAGATAGATTTATAAATCAATAGATGTCTTCAAAACCCTCAGAGGCATACAGAAAATGGCATTTAAAGATGTTTTTATTATTTTAAGAATTGTTTGACTTAAGACAGTCAGCTCCTGACAGCTCCCATTTGACTTGGAAGAAGACAATGAGCATCAAAAAGAAATCTCCCATCAGGAGATAATTCCTCAAAAAGAAATCTCCCATCAGGAGATAATTCCTATTGGGCAAAAATGTCCCTGCTTTCTCAACAGACAATATACAGTCCAAAGATGGACCAGAGCTTAAATGCAGATAAGTTGATATCCTGATTCTGCAGAGATAGGATGGGAAAATCCTTATTTCCTGCTACACAATTATGTCTGAGATATGCTTGGCCAGAAAGCCAAAGATGATGCTCCAATGGTATTGAGAAATATTTGGGACTGTCTAGGCAGCAAACTGTCATTTTTTTCTTTTTGGAAGCTGTTCTTCTGTGCTTCCTATTCACTCAAATAATAACTTTATCCCTTCTTAAGTCTTTGATGGAGTTGAAGACAACATATATGATAGAAATTATTTAGGTTCAGAACTTTAGACACACCAAAATAGATGATTTTTTCTTCTCAAGATTGCCTGATAGAAATAGACTAAACATTATGTATGTACCTTTTATCCTTTTTATTAGACAAAAGGAGGGAAATGATGGGGTGATGTTAAGCATTCTAAATGTTAATTGGTCCTGTTTGCAGTCTGTTACTTAATTGACTCTGATTGGTTAAATAAATGCTGAGGCCTGGAGATTGGGCAAAGACAGAGGAGACAGAGGTATGTAGGCAGGACTAAGGTTTGCAGGCTTTTTAGAGAGGCAGAACATCTTGGGAACAAGAGGTCACCGGAGAAGAAACCAGGAGTAAACAAGGAAGACACACCATTGGGGTAGATTAAAGAAGATCCTTCCACGTGGCCTGAAACATCGGCTTAGCATGGAGAATAATAGTCCAAAGGGACGTATGTATATATGGGGTTATATTTGGGTAATAGAATTATGAGCTAGCTTAGATGGGCTAGGATTGCACAACCCAGGCCTAGGCTTGTTAAGATCCACCCGGTGTCTGTGTGTATTCATTTATAATGGCTGGTTAAGGATTCACACCGTTGATCAATTAAAGATGATATAAATACTGGGTAAACAGTTTAATTAGTTATATTTTTTTCTACAGTGTTTACACATGTGTGTGATGTAGCACCACCACATGAGTCTGGAGTCTATAGTACAACTTGTAGGAGTTGGTTCTCTCCCTCTACATATGAGTTCCAGGGATTGAACTCTGGTTGTCTGGATTGACAGTAAGCAAAAATTTTTCTCCAGTTTTTTTTTTTTTTTTTTTTTTACCCACTGAGTCATCTCACTAACCCTGAAAAATTGTGCTCTTGTGTGTGTAAGAGAGAGAGAGAGAGAGAGACAGACAGACAGACAGACAGACAGACAGAGCGAGAAAGCACTATTATACTCTCTTGAAGACTAGAAGTAGAATTTCAGAGTTAAATAGCTATGTCTGACCTTTTGAATATATAGGAAAGTGGTTGTGTGCTGACTAGTTTTTGTCGAGCTGATATAAGCTAGAGTCATATGGGAAGAGGGAAACTCAATTTAAAAAAAAAAAAAAAAAAGGCCTCCATGAGATTGGCCTGTGGGCAGGTCTGTAAGGCATCTTGTTGATCAGTGATCGATATGATATGGTAGGGTCGAGCCAGCCCATTGTGGGTGGTGCCATCCCTGGGCAGGTGGTCCTTGGGTGTATAAGAAATTAGACTGAGTGAGCTATTGGAAGCAAGGCTGAAAGCAGCACTCCTTCATAGTCTGCTTTAGTTCCTGTTTCTGGAGTCCTGCCCTGACCTCTCAGTGATGGACTGTGATATGGGATGTGAAAGTCAAACACTTTCCTAAGTTGCTTTTGGCTGTGGTGCTTACAAAGTAAACTAACGCAGGGTATAACATCTCTTCTTGCTCTTCATCAACACTACCTATCCAGTGTGACAGTTATCAGAACCATCTTAGTTAGTACTTTTGAGTCTTATTTCCTTAATGATTCATTGTGCTAGATATCTTTTATGTTACTAGGTCATCTGTCTATTTCTTTGGAGAAGTATCTATTCACATTCTTTTCCTTCCTAAAAGCTGGATGATACTTTTATTGTTGACTTGCAATTGTTCTTTATATATTCTGCATACAAGAATCAGATAAATAATTTACAAATATTTTGTCTCATTCTCGAAGTTGTTTTTTACTGCCTTGGTAGGGTCTATTAATGCATAGAAGGTTAAAACGTTCATGAAATTGAATTCATTTAATTATTTCTTCTGTTACAAAGTTTTTAACTGTCATATCTGAGAAGCCATTGCTAAACCCCAAGCTTAATCCCATGGGTGTGCCCCACCGTGGGATTCGAGAATTGCACTCAAGTGGTGAGGCACAGGAAACACTTTACTTGCTGAACCATCTTGGCAGCTACTGTTCAGGTCATTTACCCATTTTTAAATCATGTTCTTCATTTTCTTATAGTTGTGACTTTATTTGAGATTTCTCGGTTATATCTTTTCTAAATGTTTTCTCCCAGTCTGTAACTTGCCTTTTCATTCTCTTGACAGTATCCCTAGCAGGAGAGAATATTTGCCTTTTTTCTCCTTTTTTTTTTGTAGTTCTAAAGTTCAAATTCAGAGCCTCAAGCATGCTAGGTAAGCACCCTGGCATGGAGCCTTATCCCCAGTCTAGAATTTTTACTCTGAATACAGCTTTCATATCAATGGTTTCTTTCATGGATTGTGCCTTTGGCCTCGTGTCTAAAAAGTCATTGCAATGTAGATCCTTAATTATAACAAATGTACAGCTCTGGTGTGACATGCTGATAGTGGAGGAGGGTTAGTACCTATGAAAACAGGGCTTATACCGGGACTCCACAATTACTACTCTCTGAAAACTAATGTCTGTATGTTTGTTTTGGCTTTTTTGTAACAGGGTCTTACTCTGTTGTTCAGTCTGGCTTGGAATTCATTCTCTCTGTAAACTAGACTGCTCTTAAACTTGTGGCAATCCTCCAGGATCTGCCTCTTGAGTGCTGGGATTACAGGTACAACCCACTCAAATTTATTCATTTAAGAAAAACTGTAAAGGCTAGATGAAGAGGGCTCTCATAATATAAGTAAACTAATAATTGAGGGGAAATAATCATTACTGTACACAAGCCATCTAGATTTTGAATTATATTACCTTCTAGGACTTGTGTGGTTTTCCATTTAGATCTGTGAACAATTACGTGTTAGTTTTTGTGTGAGGTCCACATTTTCTTCCTTCCTTCTTTCTTTCCCTCCTTTCTTTTCCCCCTTTACATGTAGATGTCCACTTGTTTCAACACAATTTGTTGAAAATATTTCTTTGCTCCATCATGTTGCTTTGTTCCTTTCTGTTAGAGCAGTTGATTATATTCAAGTAGGCCTATTTGTGTACTCCACTAATCTATTTGTCTGTTCATTCACTAATGACATAGTCTTGATTGCCTCTGCTTTACGTGTGGTTCTTACTGGGTTGGATAGTGTCAGTCTCTCCTTCAATATAGCATTGATTATTCTGGATCTTTTGTGTTTCTCTATATAAAACTTTAGAATTGGTTTGGTGATGTCCAGGAAATAACTTTCTGGTATTTCTATGGGAATTGCGCAGACCTTTAGATCAACTTGGGAAGAAGTGGCATCTTTTTTTGTTTGTTTGTTGGGTTTTTCTTTTGTTTTGTTTTTTGATGCTGTTGTTGTTTTTCAAGACAGGGTTTCTCTGTGTAACAGAGCCCTGGCTGTCCTGGACTCACATTGTAGACCAGGCTGGCCTTGAACTCACAGAGAACTGCCTGCCTCTGCCTCCCAAGTGCTGGGATCAGAGATGTGTGTGACCACACCGGGCTAGAGCTGGTATCTTGACAATATTGAATTTTCCTGTTGTGAATAGAGTGTATCTCCTCCATTTATTATTGATTTCTATCATCATGGTTTTATATTTGTCTCCATACAGGTGTTGTATAGCTCATGTCAAATTTTTACTCAAGTGTTTGATGCTTTGGGAATGTTAATATATGTGTTTTTAAAACAGTGCACAAGTTATGGTTAATATACAATAGGTTGTACATATTTGGTACACACAGACATATATACATATATATATATATCTTGATGAGTTTGAGGAAAGATATACTAAAAATATGAAACATTTCACAATTTTACTTATCATCCTTGCATAGGGACCACATTAATCTCCTCTGTATTGTTTCAACTTTACATGGTACTGAAGAAAACACCAAAGGAATATGTTTTTAGTTCCAAACTCCACTTATTCATTGCAGTTGGCTTTTTATGTCAAACCTGTGTCCCACAACCTTGCAGTAACTATTAGTTTGGAGAGTTCATTGCCCCTTTTTCAGCTTGTCTACCTCTATGATCATTGGATCTGTGAGCAGAGATTCTTCCTTCTCCGTTTACCCTTTACTTCTTATTACATTATCTACACTTCTCTGTAAGATATTGAAAAGCCGTGGTGCGAGGGAATATCCTAGCTTTTGTTCCTGATCTTGTGGGAAAGGTCCTACAGTCTCAGCAATAAATATATTTGCTTTATATATTTTAAAGATATTTTTCTTTTTGCTTTGTTTATTTTTTTGTGATGGTAGTTTAGCAATTATGGGCTTACCTTGAACTCAAATTTCTCTAGCTTCTGCATCTTGAGTGTTGGGATTACAAATGTACACTACTACATGGGCTCTTTTATTCTTAGCTTACTGAGGGTCTTACTGTGACTAGACACAGTAAGCTCTAGTTTTTATTTTCATTAAAACCTTTCTCTGCCTTTATTAAGATTATTGTGTTTTTCTTTGTTACCTTATCAAGTAATGGATTACATTAATTAATTGATTTATTTTATTTTATTGCTTTTGAGACAGGGTCTCACCATGTAACTCTGCTGGCCTGGAACTCACTTTGTAAACCGTGTGTGTGTGTGTGTTGTCTGTTCTTCCTCCTTCTGATGTACATATACTGGTACACTTATTGCTGTCCCATGTTTCTCTGAGGCTCTGTATATTTTTGTCATTTGCTCAGATCAGGAAGTCTCTTTTGACTATCTTTACTGGTAGGTGAGTGTGATTTGGACATTGCCTTCTTAGCCCAAGAAACTGAGAACAAACAAGTATCTTAAAAGTTATTTTCCAAGTCATTCTTGAAAGGGGTGTAATCAGATGCAGTCTTCAAGACTGCCAGGAATAGGTATGGTTTAACTTTAAGCCTGACTTCATAAGAGTGGCTCTTTAGTGAAGGCAGCTGATTCTTCAACTGGTGTCAGATCAGAGGTTGTGAGCTAGTAAGGCATCTGCCCTTTGCCATTTTATCGGCATGAGGCTTGGGACTGTTTTCAAATCTGCCCCATGTCCTGCTCTCATGGCTGATCACCTGATGTAGCCTGCATATGAATGCAGCTTTTCAGGGCTATGGGCATGGTATGATGCCATGAAGTATCTGCATAGCTGTCTCCCTCCCAGGTTTTCTCTGGTGCCTCTCTGACTGGCCCAAAATTTTCTTTCCTGTTGCCACTAGTTTCATATAGCTACCATCCTCCTCTTAATTGATCATGGCTAAGATTTCCATTGTTTTCAAAAATACTTTTATGTGTGAACTTCTCCATGGTCTCTTCTAAATAAGCATTCTCTGTAGGGCAGAGCTGTGGAGCACTCCATCACCACCTACCTGCAGGGCTTGTAGGCCACTGACATTGGGGGATAGTGCCTGCATCTCCCAGACTGATACTCCTTGCCCTATGAATGGGCACCAAGAAGACAATGGTAGCACCAGCTCTTTTCTCCATATCTCTCCAAGTGTAGACCCTCCATCCTATGAGAAAGCTGGGGTAGAATGATTGAGGCCAGTGTGCTCAACTTGCAGGCCCTAGGACAGAACATGTACCCTGTAAGTTGGACCTGTGTAGGGAAAGGCTGCTTTCCACCCAGAATGCAGTGTCTGTTACACTGATTTGGGGAGACATTGCTCCTGGGGTGGGATTGTCACCACTGGACTGGGAGGTAAGGAACACTGAGCTATCTTCTCCCGGATTTGCCCTTCCAGAACAGTCACACAGAGTATGTTGGGGTTGCTGGGGGGACCTGCTGTGGACTGTGGGCACAAATGCCACAGATTCGAGGTCCTTACTGACATTTAGTAAATTTCTTTGGATAAATACTTCTCCATTTGTGTGTACTCTGATGACAGTTTCCAGAGACTTTAAATAGGTGCTTTTAAATTTTTCACCAGTGAAATGTCTGTTTCACTGGAGAGAAAAACAAGCTTCCCACACAGCCATCCTGGAAGTCCCAACCCTTAATTTTTTTTTCTAGTGGAAAATGCTTCTTTTGTTGGAGACTTTGCCACATATTATCTCTCCTAGAATTCAATCAAGTCCAGATACGAGATTTCATGCAGGCACAAAAGAAAGTGCACAAAATGACAAGATAGTTTTCCAATATAAGGCTTATTTCAAAAGCTAAGCAAAGAAATCATGTGAGGTGCTTTGCAGAGTAGCTGCTCTCCAGAAATCAGGCAGTAATCAGAGGGGAAACACTAGTAATTATGTGTAAATCACTCTAAACCGGAACAGCAGAAATAATCTCATCCCTGGGAGCTGCTTGGGGTTTATGTTGAGACTTCTTTGCTGTTAATACAACCATACCGTTGAAATTTCAATTGAATTTTTATGAAGCTGTGTAGGAAAATTGTCTTTAATAAATACTGTCAAGAACATAAAATAGCCATCATCTGGTTTCTAGAAGCACATAGGACAGGCTGTAAAGTACAGCAGATTGTATAGCAGGTGGATGTTGCATGACCTTGTCGTGCTTCTGAACTACTTGACCATTGGGAAGGAAGTTCATAACCCTTCTCTCTGCCTGGCTTTCTCCTTCTGCAAGTCCTGCCTCACTGAGAAGATAACTACACCCAAGAAAACAGAGGAAGCAAAAAACTCTACTGCAGCTAAACCCAAAGAAACACACAACCACCACCTACATCAAAATAACAGGACATAACAACTTTTGGTCATTAATATCCCTCAACATCAATGAGCTCAACTCCCCAATAAAAAGACATAGGCTTACAGAATGGATCCGTAAACAAAACCCATCATTTTGCTGCATATAAGAAATGCATCTCACTAATAAAGATAAACTCTACCTCAGAGTAAAGAGCTGGGAAAAGGTTTCCCAAGCAAACGGTCCCAGGAAGCAAGCTGGAGTAGCCATCCCAATATCAAATAAAATAGACTTTCAACTGAAGTTAATTAAAAAAGATAGGGAAGAGCACTATGTATTCATTAAAGGAAAAATTCATCAAGATGACATCTCAATACTGAATATCTATGCCCCAAATACAAGGGCACCCACATTTGTAAAAGAAACTCTTCTAAAGCTTAAACCACACGTCAATTCCCACACATTAATAGTGGTAGACTTCAACACCCCACTCACAACAATGGACAGGTCATCAAGACAGAAACCAAACAGAGAAATGAGTCTAACAGAGGTCATGAACCAAATGGACCTAACAGATATCTACAGAGCATTTCACCCAAACACAAAAGAATACACCTTCTTCTCATCACCGATGGAACCACCTCCAAAATTGACAATATAGTCAGACACAAAGCAAGCCTCAATAGATACAAGAAAATTGAAACAACCCCTTGTATCTTAACAGACCACCATGGATTAAAGCTGAACTTTAACAACAACAGAAATAATAGAAAGCCTACACATTCATGGAAACTGAACAACTCTCTACTTCAATAACCACTGGGTCAGAGAATAAATAAAGAAGGAAATCAAAGACTTCTTAAAATCCAACAAAAACGAAGGCACATCATACCCAAACCTATGGGGCACAATGAAAAGCAGTACAAAGAAGAAATTTCATAGAACTAAGGACCTTCAAAAAGAAAATTGTGACAGCTAATATTAGCAACTTAGCAGCAGAACTGGAAGAGCTAGGGAAAAAAAAATAAGCAAACACTCCCTAGAGGAGCAGAAGGCAGGAAATCATCAAAGTTGGGGCTGAAATCGACAACTTAGGAACAAAAAGAACAATATAGTTGACTGTGGAGCCAGCATCTCCTTTCCCCATGTGCTGGCATCTCTCTGACATCCAAGGGCCTGCAGATGTCACCAAGAAAGTAGTGATCCAGGCAGGACCAGGTTATCCCTACAGGACATAAAAATGGAGGCAAATGACCATTTTAACTTTACTGGCCTTCCCCCTGCACCAGCTGCCTCAGGACTGAAACCCTCTCCTTCCTCAGGGGAGGGCCTCTACACTAACAGGTCTCCCATGAACTTCCCCCAGCAAGGGAAAAGTTTGAATGGGGATGTGAATGTTAATGGCTTATCTACTGTATCTCACACTACTACTTCAGGGATTTTGAACTCTGCTCCCCACTCCTCCAGCACCTCACACCTCCATCACCCTAATGTGGCCTACGACTGTCTTTGGAACTACTCACAGTACCCATCTGCCAATCCTGGCAACAACCTCAAGGACCCACCCCTCCTTTCTCAGTCCCCTAGGGGACAATACCCGCTCAACGGCATCCTTGGGGGCAGCCGACAACCATCATCCCCAAGCCACAACACTAATCTTCGAGCTGGGAGCCAAGAGTTCTGGGCCAATGGTACCCAGAGTCCCATGGGGCTTAACCTCGATTCACAGGAACTGTATGATTCTTTTCCTGACCAGAATTTTGAGGTGATCCCCAATGGACCCCCAGGTTTTTTCACCTCCCCCACAGATTTCTCCGACGTTGGGATCTAGTATCCAGACCTTTGCACCTTCCCAGGATGTAGGCAGTGGGATCCATCCTGATGAAGCAGCAGAAAAGGAACTGACTTCAGTTGTGACAGAAAATGGCACTGGCTTGGTAGGCAGCCTGGAGCTGGAGGAAGAGCAGCCAGAACTAAAGATGTGTGGCTACAATGGTTCTGCCTCCTCTGTGGAGTCTTTACACCAAGAAGTCTCCGTCCTGGTTCCTGATCCCACAGTGAGCTGTCTGGATGATCCTTCACATCTTCCTGAGCAACTGGAAGACACTCCAATCCTCAGTGAAGACTCCCTTGAGCCCTTTGACTCTTTGGCAGCAGAGCCAGTGAGTGGAGGGCTTTATGGTATAGATGACACAGAGCTGATGGGCACAGAAGACAAGCTGCCTCTTGAGGACAACCCTGTGATCTCTGCCCTCGGTTGCCCTTCTCTCAACAATGCTACTGCCTTCAGTCTCCTGACAGGACAGTCAAACATCAGCCTCTCTCTTTGTCAGCCCCACCTCCCCACCTGTCTTAGGGGAGTCTGTCTTGCAAGATAACAGCTTTGACCTGAATAATGGCAGTGACTCTGAACAGGAAGAAATGGACACTCAGTCTACAGACTTGCCACGTCCTTTGACTGAGCCAGCCTCTGACCAGCCACCCACTGTTGAGCTACATCCAGCAGCACCCTTGCTTGTCTCCCCTGCAGTCTTCCCAGCAGGCTCTCCAGCCTCCTCGCCTGCCCTCCCAGCTGTCTCTTTGGAAGCCTCTGCGAGAACTGCGATGACATCGCCTCTTGCTTCCCCTGCAACTTCTCCAGCAGCTGAGAGAGATGTCAGCAGTGTGCCTGAAGCTTCTGCTCACCGGGATGAGATTACTGGAGAAGCAGTCACAGTTTCTGGTAGTGGTGATGTACTGAAGAGACGCATCGCTACCCCAGAAGACGTTCGTCTTCCCCTCCAGCATGGGTGGCGGAAAGAAGTGCGCATCAAGAAGGGCAGCCATGGGTGGCAGGGGGAGACTTGGTACTATGGCCCCTGTGGGAAGAGAATGAAGCAATTTCCAGAAGTTATCAAGTACTTGAGCCGAAATGTGGTACACTCTGTCCGCCGTGAGCACTTCAGCTTCAGTCCTCGCATGCCTGTTGGAGATTTCTTTGAAGAAAGAGATACACCAGAGGGCTTGCAGTGGATGCAGTTATCAGCAGAGGAGATTCCATCCAGGATTCAGGCAATCACTGGCAAACGAGGCCGACCTCGGAACAATGAGAAGGCTAAGAACAAGGAAGTTCCCAAAGTGAAGCGGGGCCGCGGTCGGCCACCTAAGGTCAAAGTGCCTGAGCTATTGAATAGAACAGCCAACTTACAAAGAAACTGGAAACCCAAGAAACACTGAGCGAGGAGGAGAGAGCAAAGACAAGTAAAAGCAAAAAGATGAGGCAGAAGGCACAGCGAGGAGAGAGTCAGACTCCTGTCCAAGGGCAGGCCAGAAACAAGAGGAAGCAAGACACCAAGAACTTAAAGCAGAAGGACACTAAGAAGAAGTTGAAGGCTGAGAAAGAGAAGATGAAGACGAAGCAGGAGAAACTAAAGGAAAAAGTGAAGAGGGAAAAGAAAGAAAAGGTGAGAGTGAAGGGAAAGGAAGAGGCAGACAAAGCCAAACCAGCCTGTAGAGCAGACAAGACCCTTGCCACACAGAGGTGGCAGGAGGAATGGCAGAGGCAGCAGGTTATCTTGAAGGAAATGAAGAAACCCACAGAGGATATGTGTCTGGCTGACCACCAGCCCCTGCCTGACTTCACACGCATTCCGGGTTTGGCACTGTCCAGTAGGGCTTTCTCAGACTGCTTGACCATCGTGGAGTTCCTGCACAGTTTTGGCAAAGTGCTAGGCTTTGACCTTACCAAAGATGTTCCAAGTCTGGGAGTCCTGCAGGAGGGACTCCTATGTCATGGGGACAGCTTGGGCAAGGTTCAAGACCTGCTGGTGCAGCTCCTGAAGGCTGCTCTCCATGACCCCGGCCTACCTTCCTACTGTCAGTCCCTAAAGATCTTAGGGGAGAAGGTGTCTGAGATCCCATTGACCTGAGACAATGTGTCTGAGATACTGCGCTGCTTCCTCATGGCGTACAGAGTGGAGCCAGCCTTCTGTGACAGTCTGCGCACCCAGCCTTTTCAGGCCCAGCCACCGCAGCAGAAGGCTGCTGTTCTAGCCTTCCTGGTACATGAGCTCAACGGCTCCACCATTATCATCAATAAGATTGACAAGACTCTGGAGAACATGTCTAGCTACAGGAAGAACAAATGGATTGTGGAAGGCCGACTCCGAAGACTGAAAACTGCTCTGGCCAAGCGAACTGGGTGTCCTGAGGTTGCGATGGAAGGGCTGGAAGAAGGACTGGGACTGGGACGGAGGCGCAGTTCTCGAATCCTGGAGGAGACCAGTGGCATAGAAGAGGGGGGCGAGGAGAAGACTGTAGCAGCTGTCCCTAGCCGCAGGGGTCGGAGAGATGGAGAGGCTGATGTTGCCACGTCTAGCATTCCAGAGCTAGAACGCCAGATAGAAAAACTCAGTAAGCATCACCTCTTCCTTAGAAAAAAGCTGCTTCATTCGTCCCAGATGCTCTGGGCAGTCTCCTTGGGTCAGGACCGCTATAGACGCCATTACTGGATATTGCCATGTCTGGCTGGCATCTTTGTGGAAGGATCAGAGGGGAGCCTAGTTACTGACGATGGGATAAAGCAAGAAACTGAGTCCTTGGCAGAAGCAGTCACTTCAACACCCAGCTCTCCCCCGGTCTCTGTAAAGAGGGAGTTAACTGGCTCTAACACCTCTGCTTCTCCTGTCCAGTCCTGAGGCTGACCTCGAAAATCTAAGCCTGGATCTCTGCAGCCTCGACACCTTAAGTCCACCGTTAGGGAACATGATGTGGAACAAACCGAGACTCAAGTTCACCCAGAGCCCCAGCCCTATCCCCAGGCTTCTACCCAGCCCCCATTGAATAACGGGTTCCTAGAGCCAGAGGACTCCCCTTTGTCCCTGGGTCAGAGCCAGCATGACCTCAGCCAGTCTGCCTTCCTGTCTTGGCTGAGCCAGACCCAGAACCACAACTCCCTGTTGAGCAGCTCAGTGCTCACACCCGAGAGCAGCCCGGGAAAGTTAGACTCTGCCCAGTCTCGGTCCCTGGGGGAGCCAGAGCCTGAAGAGGCAGAGGCCTGCCCTGATCATCAAGGTTCCTGGTTTCACCTCTCCACCCAGATTCCCTGCAACGCTGCTCCTACACCACCCCCTGCAGATCCTGAGGACCAGCCTTCTCCCTCTCTCCAGCTACCTGCCTCCTCTAAGCCAATGAATAAACCCGGTGCTGCCAACCTCTGTTCTCCAATACAGTTCTCTTCCACCCACTTGCCTGGAGGGGGCTCTAAGAGGCCATTGGGAGACTCTGAAGAAATGCCGCAGAGTCCCACAGGGCTAGGACAAGCAAAGTGGAGAGGGAGACCTCCTAGCAAGTTCTTCAAGCAGGTGGAGCAGCATTACTTAACCTAGCTGACAGCCCAGCCTGTTCCCCCTGAAATGTGCTTGGGCTGGTGGTGGATCCAAGACCCTGAGACAGTGGATGTCATGCTCAAGGCACTGCATCCCCGTGGCATCCGGGAGAAGGCACTTCACAAGCACCTCAGCAAGCACAAGGACTTGCTGTGGGAAGCCTGCTCACAGCCCTTGACTGACCCCATCTTTGAGCCTGCTCAGCTACCTGCCTTGGAAGAAGGAATCATGAGCTGGTCCCCCAAAGAGAAGACGTACGAGACAGACCTCACTGTGCTTCAGTGGGTGGAGGAACTAGAGCAACGGGTTGTCCTTTCTGATCTGCAGATTCGGGGCTGGACATGTCCTAGCCCAGACTCTACCCAAGAAGACCTGACCTACTGTGAGCATCTGCCTGACTCTCAGGAGGGTATCCCTTGGAGAGGTCGGGGCAGGGAAGGAGCAGTACCTCATCGGCAGAACACCAACCCCCTGGACCTTGCCGTGATGCGACTGGCTATTTTGGAGCAGAATGTGGAGTGGCGTTACTTGCGGGAGCACCTCTGGGCAGCCCATGAGGTGGTGGTGGAGAAGGCCCTGCTGAGCACACCCAACGGTACCCCTGAAGGCACCACCACGGAGATATCATATGAGATTACCCCTCGTGTTCGTGTCTGGCGGCAGACCCTTGAGAGGTGCCGTAGTGCAGCCCAAGTGTGCTTGTGCATGGGCCAGCTGGAAAGATCCATCGCATGGGAGAAGTCTGTCAACAAAGTGACCTGCCTAGTCTGTCGGAAGGGTGACAATGATGAGTTTCTCCTACTTTGTGATGGGTGTGATCAAGGCTGCCACATTTACTGTCATCGGCCCAAGATGGAGGCTGTCCCAGAAGGGGACTGGTTCTGTGCTGTGTGTCTGGCCCAGGTAGAGGACGACGGATTCACTCAGAGACCTGGTTTTCCAAAACGAGGCCAAAAGCGGAAAAGTAGTTTTCCACTGAACTTCCCAGTGGGTGACAGTCGGCGGCAGCGGGCGCTGTCAAGGAGCAGAGAAAGCCCGGCAGTGCCTCGGTGCCCAGAAGATGGGCTGTCTCCCTCGAAGAGACGGCGACTGTCAACAAGAAGCCACCACAGTGACCTCACATTTTGCGAGATTATCCTAATGGAGATGGAGTCCCATGACGCAGCGTGGCCATTCCTGGAGCCTGTGAACCCTCGCTTGGTGACTGGGTACAGGCGTGTCATCAAGAACCCTATGGATTTTTCCACCATGCGAGAACGGCTGCTCCGGGGAGGGTACACTAGCTCAGAGGAGTTCGCAGCTGATGCCCTGCTGGTTTTTGACAACTGCCAGACATTCAATGAGGATGACTCTGAAGTGGGCAGAGCTGGGCACATCATGCGCCGCCGTTTCTTTGAGAGCCGATGGGAGGAGTTTTATCAGGGAAAACAGGCCAGTCTGTGAGGCAAAGAAGGTGGGAGTTACCTTGTGGCACCTTCTCCAACCTTCCAAACAAAGCCTTGCCGTTCTCACCTGCTGATGGCTGCCCTGGGCGGACTGGAGTCAGAGAATGCTGATTCTTCACTTTGCCCTTGGCACCTCCCACATCTACTCTCCCCAGTCCCTTTCCCCCTTGCTCCTCAAATTAGAGATGCAGAGATGAGGTCCTTCTGGACGGAAAGCCAAAAAAGAAAGAATTTTCCTGTTTTTTTTCCTAATTAAAATGGAGAGGGGTAAAGAAGTCCCCCCTCCTCCTCGCAGCTTCCTCCCCTCCCTGTACATGCCCCAGCATCCTGGGGCTATTTAACAATAGCAATAGTTCTAGTGAATGTGTGAAACCGAGAAACACTCTGTACTGTATGCGGACCCGCAGTGACGGCCAGTAAAGTGGACTTAACTCCCAAGTTTGTCGAGCCGGACACCGGGCCCTGAACATGCTGCTTCCATGTTCAGTCCCTTCCCTGCTTCTCACTTCCTCTCACTTTTTTTTTCTTGCTCCTTTTCCCTATTTTTATGACTTTGTCCCACCCAATAATGTAAAACTATCGTGTACAGGTTCTTCCCTTTATTCCCTAGTCTCCTTCCCCTTATGTAGAAAACAAAGTTCAGAGTTCCCCTGTCTCTCTGTCCTCATCTGCCAATGGCTAACCCTCTAAAATGTTGGCTCCTCCTCACATGTTGAGTTTCTAGCCTTTTCTGAAACTGTGGCTGGGGAGCGGGCAGGCGGGCAGGTGCCCTAGGCCTTCCAGCCTCCTTCCCCTGCTTCCCAAACCTCCCTCTTGGGAACTCCTCAGGGACAACTACTGCTGAGTTTGAGTGCTCCTCTGAGATGGAGGCCAGGTAGCAATTGACTGGCCTCAGAGAGAGGGGGAGAGAGAGGTGGCGGTGTGTGTTTGTGTGTGTGTGTGTGTGTACACTTGCACATGAATGAGAGCTGTGATCGTGACCTTGTTTAGTATAATAGGATCCATTCAGTTTCCCCAAGTATGTTTTTATTCTCACCTTTCCTATTGTTTCATACCATCACTTTCTGTCTTTGGGAAAACACAGGAACTATTTCTCCGGGGACAAGGCTGTCTCTCCTCATAGTCATTTCTGTTCCAGCCTCTTCAAACTGTGCAATCTTTTCAGCAGGAGCTCCCTCACCTCTCAGTAGCTTTGAGTCTTGAGCTTTTGCTGGGAGAGGGGCAGAACTGGATTTTTCCTAAGCCCTGAGTTATCTGGTTTTACTTGTGTTTTGTTCCTCACATCTACTGCATGTCCCCAGGACCCCTTCCCCAGCAGCTGAGGTCCTGGAGCACAGGATGGACAGAGAGGAGAGGTCCTGGGTCTACCACTGCCCTGGGTGTGACTAAGCCCAGGTTAAGCCCCCAGCACATGAGAGGGAGGCTGCTCACTCTGAGCTATAGCCATGGGCCGCTGGCCCCTGCTGTCCTGCTCAGCAGGGCCCCTCCCATCAGAAAATACGGGTACTTGCACTGGGGAGGCGGCTGCTAGCTGGCCTAAGCAGAGAGCTGAGGCATCCAAGCAATGTTCCATGGGTGGGCAGGGGTGCCAGGTGTGGTGCAACATTCCTTGTACCCCAGCAGTACCGAAGGGCGGGGGCACCCCTGCTCCTTTCCAGCCCACCCTTACCCCACTCCCTGTTGCCTATTTCTAAAGTCGCCTTTTCTGTCAATAAACCTCAAAACTTAATTTTATTTGAGATTTTTTTTTGCTTTTAAGTAAGAGGTGGATTGAAGAATATTTGAATTGACTTTATATTATGCATAAATACTTATATTTTATCTTTAAAAAAGAACAATATAAATAATCAATGAAACCAAGAGTTGGTGTTTTAAGAAAATCAACAAAATAGACAAACCCCTAGCCAACCTGACTAGAAGGCAGAGGAAAAATACCCAAATCAGCAAAATCAGAAACGAAAAAGGAGAAATAATGACAGACATTGAAGAAGTCCAGAGTATCTTTAGGTCTTACTTTAAAAATCTATACTCCATAAAATTTGAAAACCTAAGTGAAATGAACAATTTTCTTGATAAATTCCACCTACCAAAGTTAAATCAAGACCAGGTTAACAAATTAAACAGTCCTACAACCCCTAAAAAAAAAAAAAAAATAGAAACGGTCATTAAAAATATCCCAACTAAAAGAAGCCAAGGGCAAGATGATTTCAGCACAGAATTCCACCAGACCTTCAAAGAAGAGATAACACTAATACTCTTCAAACTCTTCCCCAAAATAGAAATAGTAGGAACACTGACAAACTCATTCTACAGGACCACAGTCACCCTGATTCCTAAACCACACAAAGACCCAACAAAGAAAGAGAACTTCAGACCAATTTCCCTCATGAACATAGATGCAAAAATACTTCCTATAATACTGACAAACAATTCAAGAATATATCAAAAGTATCATACACCATGATTAAGTAGGCTTCATCCCAGGAATACAGTAGTGGTTCAATATACAAAAATCCATCAACATAAACAAGCTGAAAGAAAAAAAAACACATAATCATCTCACTAGATGCTGAAAAAGTATTTGACAAAATCCAACACCACTTCATGCTAAAAGTCCTGGAGAAAGTTGGCATACAAGGACCATACCTAGAAATAATAAAAGCAATATACAGCAAGCGAGTAGCCAACATCAAATTAAATGGAGAGAAACTTAAAGCCATTTCCTCTAAAATCAGGGACAAGGCAAGGATTCCCTCTCTCCCCATATCTTTTCAACATAGTTCTTGAAGTTCTAGCCAGAGCAATAAGACAACTAAAGGAGATCAAGGGGATACAAATTGGAAAGGAAGAATTCAAATTATCCCTGTTTGCAGACAATATGATAGTATAATTAAGTAACCCCAAAAATTCCACCAGAGAACTACTACAACTGCTAAACACCTTCAGCAAGGTGACTGGATACAAAATTAACTAAAAATAAATCAGAAGCCCTTCTTTATACAAAGATAAATGGGCTGAGAAAGAAATTAGGGAAACAACACCCTTCACAATAGCCACAAACAATATAAGATACCTGGGGGTAACTCTAACCAAGCAAGTGAAAGACCTGTATGACAAGAACTTCACATCCTTGAAAAAAGAAATTGAAGAGGATATCAGAAGATAGAAAGATCTCCCATGCTCATGGATAGGTAGGATCAACAATAAAAATGGCCATCCTATCTAAAGCAATATGCAGATTCAATGCAATTCCTATCAAAAATACCAACACAATTCTTTACAGACCTGAAAAAAATATTTTTCAACTTAATATGGAATAACAAAAAACCCAGAATAGCTAAATCAATCCTGTACAATAAAAAACAAACAAACAAATATCTGGAGATATCACCATCCCAGATTTCAAGGTATACTACAAAACAATAGTAATAAAAACAGCATGGTACTGGTATAGAAACAGACCGGTTAATCAATGGAATCGAATTGAAGACCCAGAAATGAACCCACACATCTACGATCACTTAATTTTTGACAAAGAAGCCAAAACGTACAATGGAAAAAGGACAGCATCTTCAACAAATGGTGCTGGTTTAACTGGATGTCAACATGTAAAAGAATGCAAATAGACTCATACTTATCACCCTGCACAAAACTTAAGTACAAATGGATCAAAGACCTTACATAAAGCCCAACACACTAAATTTAATAGAAGAGAAAGTGGGGGAAAGCCTCTAACTCATTGGCACAGGTGACAACTTCCTGAAGAGAACACCAATAGCTCGGGCTCTAAGACCAACAATCAATAAATGGGACCTCATGAAACTTAAAAGCTTCTGTAAGGCAAAGGACACTGTCATTCTAACAAAACGGCAACCTACAGGTTGGGAAAAGATCTTAACCAACCCCACATCAGACAGAGAGCTAATATCCATAATTTATAAAGAACTCAATAAATTAAATGCCAATAAACCAAATAATCCAATAAAAAAATGGGGAACAGAACTAAACCAAGAATTCACAAAGGAGGAATCTCTAATAGCCAAGAGACACTTGAAGAAATGTTCAACATCCTTAATCATCAGAGAAATGCAACTCAAGACAACTCTGTGATTCCATCTCACACTGTCAGAATGGCTAAGATCAAAAACTCAAATGACAGCACATGCTGGTGAGGTTGTGGAGAAAGTGGAACACTTTCCGTATAACCAGCTATGGAAATCAGTCTGGTGGTATCTTAGAAAACTTGAAATAGCTCTACCTCATGATCCAGCCATACCACTTCTGGGTATACATCCAAATGATGCCTCATCAAACCACAAGGACATCTCCTCATCTATGTACACAGCAGCCTTATTTGTAATAGCTAGAAACTGGAAACAACCCAGATGTCCCTCAACTGACGAATGGATTAAAAAAAAAAACTGTGGTACATCTACACAATGGAACACTACTGAGCTATCAGAAACAACAAAATCATGCAATTTGCAGCGAAATGGATGGAACTAGAGAAGCTCATCCCGAGTGAGATAACCCAGACCCAGAAAGATGCACATGGCATATATTCACTTATAACTAGATTTTAGCCATATAGTACAGGATAACTATCCTACAACCAACACACCAAAAGGGAACAGGAACATAGACTTTGTTAACTGTTAGTGGGACACTTTGCCCTAGTGGTGCTGCCTTTTAGGCCCCCAGTACATGAGGAAGCTCTTAGCCCTCATATGACTGCTGAACTGAGAGGGGCTGATATGTAAGAACAATCCACTCTGGAGGAGTAGGATAGGAGAGAGAAGGGGGAAAGGGTGGGAGGGTGGGACCAGGAGGGGTAGAAAGAGGGCACTATGATGGAGATTTAACTTGAAGTAATAAATAAATGGAATAAATAAAATAAAAATGTACTTGAAAGAAAACAGAAAGGGGGAAATATGTCATGGCCTTTGAGATAAACTGGCATACAGGTCAGCCAAGTGGCAGAGAGAGAAAAGTGGGGAAGCTCAAGGCATTAGGAGTTTAATAGAACAATCCCAGTGTAGGCAAGCTTCAATTCTTACAACTGTCCTTGGTGGAATGTGGAGAAATGCATAAGGGGTGGCATGTCATTTGAGATACACTGGCATGGAGATCAGCACGTGGTAGCAGGCAGCCATGTGTCTGGGAGAGGAGCTTTAAAGAGAGTAAGGGGGCTGGAGAGATGGCTCAGAAGAGCACTGGCTGCTTGCTCTTCCAGAGGTCCTGAGTTCAATTCCCAGCAACCACATGATGGCTCATAACCATCTATACTGAGATCTGGTGCCCTCCTCTGGGTGCAGTTATACATGCAGATAGAGCACTCATACATAAAATTTTTAGAAAAAAGAAACAGAGTAAGGAAGCCCAAAGTACCAAGGAGTTTAAAAACATACTGAGACTCTGGCCAACATCCAAAAGTAAAAGGCAGTACAGAAGGAAAAGGCAGTTACTTACACCTTACTGAGTAAGGACTCAGAAAGCCTGTCAAAGTCAACTGAACCTCAAGGTGTCTCAGAGGGACTTGAGTGGGAACCCTGGAAAAGAAAAGCACATCACCTTACAGTGAACCCACAAACCTAGGTAGGTTTTGACCTGACCAACTGGATTAGCTCTTAAGGGAGGAAGTAAGGGCATGTCTCCACCTAGAGGTAGCTTCCATTCTTCACTGTAAAAAAGGAAAAAAAAAAAAACACCAAAAAACAAAAAAACCAGGGGATTGCTCCTAGAAATACAAAGAAAGAGAATCCATAGTGGAGGGATGGAGTAAAGGTGGATCCTATGTACAAAAGTTAACTCAAAATGGATTGAGCAAAGGTGTACGTGTAAGAAATAAAGCTTTAAAGGTCTTAGAAGGTAGCATAAAATTTCATAACCTTGACTAGGCATAGACTTCTTAGATATGACACCAAAGGCACAAGTGACAAAGAAAAAATTATATACATTGAATTTTGTCAAAAGTAAAAAAAAAAAATGTGCTTCAAAGGACACAATAAAGTGAAATAATCTAACAAAGAAGAGCCCACAACTGGATGACTTCTTTCAGTTCTGAATTCTCCCAGACTTTTAAAAGAAGAATTAACACCAAGTTTACTTAATCTACTAAAAAAAATTGAAGAGGAAGAAAGAATTCTTCCAGACTCATTCTGTGAGACCAACATTACTCTGAATTTAAAAAAAAAAAACATACAAAGACACATCCAAAACAAAATTACAGACCATAGGTGAAAAGCTTCTTAACAAAATGCTGACTAGTGCATCCCAGATGATCAAATGAACATTCACCTTGATCAAGAAGGATTTCTCCAAGCAAGGCAAAGCTGCTGCAACGTATGCAAATCAATACAATCCTGCCCATGTTTTCGTGTGGAAAGCTCTCAGCAGACTATGGCTAGACACCATTGGGTAAATATCAAAGGAATCAAAGCCATCATACAATAAAGGTCTCTCCATGCCCATGTTTAGTGTGGCACTGTTCCTAATAGCCAGGATATAGAATCACCCTAGACAGCTATCAACAGGTAAAGGGATAAAGAAAATATGGTGAGGCAATCTTGATGGCACAGGACTCAATCCTATCTATTTTCGGGATTGAAGGAGGAGGATCAAAATCAAGCTGAGCTATAGAGTGAGTTCAAGGCAAGCCTCGACCACTTAATGATGTCCTATCAATAAAAGAAAGATAAAATTGGTGTATATACACAATGGAATATTATCCAG
>CAJQZJ010031180.1:0-17877 GCA_907164525.1 Lophiomys imhausi
TCTCTGAACTCTAATTATTGGGATCAGAGACCTGTGGTTCCCATCTGAAGGGATCAAAGATGTGTTCCACCACTCCTGGATCGAAGTCCTTCTCTATTTAGAGTTTGCCCTTCATCAGGCTGACCCTGAGCTCCGGGATCTGCCCGTAAGATGGTCTCAAAAAGGTTGGTTTCCTAGTTAAGTTTGGGCTCTGTACTGGATGAACAGAGACATGGTCCATGTGGGACCTGATTTGATTCTAAGGCTCCAGAATGTGCTCCATCTCATAACAGCCTCCTCATAAGTTTATTGTTTTTAATAATTAGAATTTTATAGTTTGGCTTAAATTTCCCCTTTAAAATTGTAAATCTATGGAGAAAAATAATTAAAGATCTAAGCTGCCAGTGATTTAAATGTTTCCTTTAGGTTTTTAAAATGCATCTTACTCTGCCCTACAATGTCTCAAGTGGGTCCTAAATGCAAAATAAAAGCTGTAGAGAAAGCTCAAAGATTAAAAACACAAACTACTCTCCCAGAAGATCTAAGTTTGGTTACTAGCATCCATGTCAGGAGTCTTGCAGCATCCTGCTGCAAGGGATCAATTAACCTCTTCTGGCCTCCTAAGATACCTATATTCATGTACACATACATATAGCTTAATGAAACAAAAATATTTAAAAAAAAAACAAATATGTTTTACTAAAAATAAAATATGTAGCACACAATCATGTATATCCTGTGCAATTCCCACAGCTGCCACTGGACTGGGAACACAGTCTTCTCCAGCAGTCCAAACCTCTACAGTGTTCTTTTCCTCAAGCTCCATTTGCCTCTGCTCTCTCTACTACTAGTCATTCCTGACTTTGTTGTCTTGTTATCACTTATTTCGTCTTTTTCTCTGGCCTTGACACCAAATGAGCCCTACATAACAGAACTTACCTTAGCGAGTGATGGAAGTAAACAAAATAGTCCAGGACTGCACTATAGTTTATCGGAGCTCTAAAAGCAATGTTTATTAAAGAAAGAGGAGAGAAGGAAACTGGTGTTCCAAGATGGTGGAAGACAGAGGAAGGATTTGCCTTGGGGTGTAAGGGATACATGCCCATGCTTTTGAAGGAGGTGAAAAGTGGCAACTTTACCATGCTTGGAGTCAGAAGGTCTTGGTTCTGTCCAAGATTGTCAAAAATCCCTTTCCAGAGGTACTCCCAAACTTTTGAACAGCACAAGAATCCTCCCAGTCACTGCTTTGCATGCCTTGGTCTCACCACAGCTTCTGCACAGATCCTATCCTCTTCCAATAGGTTAGAGCGACTGACAGACACCCTGAACTGTTATGCCTCTGTCTTCTTGCACACTCTTGTCTCCACACATGTACTTCTCTCTTTTTATTTTCTAACAACTCTGCAGCAAGCTTTCTTCTCACCCCCACAACCAATTTCAGGTTCAGCTAGCTGCTTTTTGTGTATTTTCAAATAATCCTCTGTGCCCATCTCTATTGATATTTTGCTCACTATATTGAAGGATTCTGTTGGCAATCTATATTGCCCTCTAAGAATACTTCCTGGATGGGGGCCTTTGCCATCCCTGGTCTGCTTTTTCATTCAGAGTGTCCAGGGACTGTTTGTCATGGGGCTGGACTGGAATGGATGAAACTTATTGGGGTGGATGGATTTGGTAGGATCCTTGTCAGTGATGAGTGCTGGAGAAATAGCCTTCTCTGGAGAGAGTTTTCAGTGAAACAGCTCTCCTTATTGGAGTGAATAAAGCTGTATAAACTTGGAGACTGGGGAGGGGTTTTTGAGCAGAGTGTGGATCTTGAGCTGAGGTGCTGGGAATGCTTCATATGAATTCCTCATGTGAAGAGGAATTCCAGCTGAACATGTCCTTATAAAAAGAAAGTTTAACCTGAAACCTGGCCACCAAGCTATGTAACTCCCTCAAGGATTGTAGAGAGCTGCAAAGTGCCGCGCCCTAAAGATGGCGCTGGTCTCCGCCTTCCACCAGCCCGACGGTGAGCGCTCTCTATGATAATAAGTTCATATTTGGCATAGACCGCTGATCTGGCTTGCTTCCGCATACGTAGACCTCTAAGATAGCACCACTTGGCTTTACTTGACTTGCTGTTCATTTAGTATTTAGCCTGTGGGTTGGGTCTGCCCCATTATTCGGAAGACTGTTTTCAAGGGACCTGAATAAACTGCTGGAGAAGAGCTTTTGTGAGTTGCGTCATTCCTTGCTGGACAAGGGGGGACGCGACAAAGTGGTGGCCCATATGGGGACCCAGAAAAGACTCAGAACTCCTGCAGTCAGGTGCAACGCGTTGGTAAGTTCCTGGGATAAATCATGACAATAAATTTTCACGGAAATAGCGAACACAAGGTAAAGTTTCGCGGAAATAGCAAACAAAAGTTAAAGTTTCACGGGAAGTTGCGAACTAAAAGTAAAGTTTCGCGGGGAAGCAGCGAACCGAAAGTAAAATTTTTAAACATGGGATTGTCTGAGTCACACCCAATTTTTCTGGCTCTTCAGGAGCTACTTTTAGCTAGGAATTTGAAGATTAAGAAGTCTACCTTAGAAAGATTTTTAAATGAATGTGATTCTGTGGCTCCGTGGTTTGTGGTGTCCGGGAATCTTACGGTATCCTGCTGGGACAAATTAGGCAGGGACTTGGATTTTGCTTGGGAGCAAGGGACTCTGAAGCATGGAGTAAGACCGATTTGGAAAATGGTGAGGAGTTGTTTAGAAGATCAGAGGTGTTGTAATGCAATCAAAGAGGGAGAATCAGCCTTGGAACTGCTACAAGGGGAAAGATCTGAGCAGGTAGACAGTGAAAAGGAAAGTAACAAAGGCAAAAGATTTGAGTAGGCAGACAGTGAAAAGGGAGGCAAAAAGAAAGTTCCTCTCTATCCCGATCTTACAGATTTTAGAGATTTTAGAGATTTTGAGGACTCAGAGAGCACGGATTCTGAAGCAGAGCTACACGCTCTAATAGAACAGTTGGAGAGGACTGTTATTACAAAAAAGGAAAAGAAAAAAGTAAAAGAAAAGGACATATCGGCGGCAGTCAGGTTGGGTGGAGCTGTTGCCATGGCGCCTGACACGTCAGCGACAGTCGGAGTAGGTGGAGTCGTTGTTACAGCGCCTTCAGCCACGCTGGCGGCAGCTGGTGTAAACAAAGCCGTTGCCATGGCGCCTTCAACTCCTCCCTCATATCCAGAAGCCACTCAGACAGAGCAGCCAGTTCAGTCCCTGAAAGTAGGGAGATCTTTCTGCCCGGGGATGTGGACACAAGTAAGAACAGAATAGAACATTATCCCACTGCACTTGCTGCTTTAGCCTTGAATGGTATCCAACAATGCTTGCAGTCTTTTGGAGTTGTTCCTGCCAGTATAATAGTGCCTTATTCCAGTTATCAAATTAAGATTTTGTGTGGCACTGTAGATGACTGGGCAATATTGCAATGTAGCTTTGAAGGAGTGATTGATAACCATTATCCTAAACATCCATTGCTATCATTTTTTAAGGAGCATCCAGTGATATTCCCTAAGGTTACTTCAGCAGTACCACTTCAAGGGTCACCAAATGTGTTTACTGATGGCTCAAAGACAGGCTGCGGAGCCTATTTGATAGAAAGACAAGAGCCCGTGTTATGTCAATTTCAACCGGGCTCCCCCCAAATAGTAGAGTTAAAAATAGTAATTGAGGTGTTTAAAAGATGTCAATTTGCATTCAATTAGGTTTCAGATTCAGTTTATGTGGTCAACGCAGTGAAAATATAAGAATTAGCAGGTCCTATTAAGAATAGTAGTACTGTATGTGCCTTATTACAAGAGTTACAAGTTTTAATCTGGCAGAGAAAAGGGTGTTTTTATATTCAACATATCAGAGCACATACAGGATTACCTGGACCATTAAGTGAAGGTAATGATAAAGTTGATCAATGGACCAGGATGGAATGCATTTTTTGGAGCTCATTCCTGGATCAAGCCAAACAGTTTCACCAATTATTTCATGTAAATGCAAAAACTCTACAGCAGAAATTCCATTTGTCTAGAGCAGATGCTAGACAAGTAGTTTTGGACTGTCCTCAGTGTGTGATTCATCATCATCCTCCCAGTGTGGGAGTGAACCCTAGAGGGTTGATGCCACTCAAAATCTGGCAAATGGACGTTACCCACATTTCAGAGTTTGGAACCTTAAAATATATTCATGTATATGTGGATACCTGCTCAGGTATCATACATGCTACACCTATGAGTGGAGAAAAGGCTTGCAATGTCATAGGGCATTGTTTAGAAGCCTGGGCTGCATGGGGAAAATGACAGCAGCTGAAAACGGACAATGGACCAGCCTATACGGCTCAGTCCTTTGTCTCCTGCAACCAGATGGAGGTACAGCTTAATCACGGATTACCATATAATCCTCAAGGACAAGGAATTGTGGAGCGTGCTCATCGCACCTTGAAAGAATGTTTGCAAAAACAGAAAGGGGGAATAGGCCAAGGCGGTACCCCCAAGGAGAGAATGCCTTTAGCCTTATTTACTTTAAATTTTTTAAATTTGGATGTTCAAGGCCGCTCAGAAGTGGACAGACATCAGGATTCCCATGGTCCACCTAAAGGCATGGTGAAGTGGAAGGATATTTTGACAATCTCTTGGCGAGGGCCTGACCCCATGCTAACATGGGTGAGAGGGTCTGTTTGTGTTTTTCCTCAGGATCAACAAGATCCAGTGTGGGTGCCTGAATGCCTTGTGAGGAAGATTCGTCATGAAGACCTTCCTAAGAATCCTGGTGATAGTAGCAGTGAGTATGTCAGGAATGACCGAGCCGAGATGGGGGATCCTGTCGATATTCCCAAAGCCAATGCCGGTCAGACAGGATGCAACTGTGTTTCCACGCTTACTTAGCAGTAATAGAAGCTTAGGCTTACCCTACCTTCCCTTTGATGATCAGAAAAGCCCTATAGAGGGTAATAGAAATGTCAGCTTGAAGGGTAGTCTGTGCTTTTTAATGAGCTTCAATAGGTCAGATGATATAGAATGCATTAAATTGTCTCAGCAGTCAGCAGATTTTTTTACCACCACTGAGGTTTGGGGGTAGGGGTGGTGGCGGTTTGTTTTCGGGCAACGGTTCTCGCCTTGAAGGATGGTGGCCCACACGAGTCTCTGACCGGGACCCCCCCAGACAGCCACGCTGGGCACCTTTTTGTAGAGGATCCACAGGAGAGGAAGGACCTTTTCCCTGGACTGGATGTCAGGAGCGCAGAGCAGTTTGGGTTCAACAAGATTATTTTTCCTTTAGCCCCATGATTAGTAATATAGTGAATAAGTCTTGTACAGGAAAGCTTGATATATCTACTAGGGATCCTCAGCAGACTGCCACCAATCCTTTTGATTTGTGGCTTTTGTGTGGGGTAAATGGAAGTTGCATGGACTTGGGACCTGTCATTATGCTTGGGGGAGGAATTTATCAAAGAGGTAATTTTTCCCTAGGGTCCGCTACCAAATTGGAATTTTCTAGCGGTAGTGGCTCTGGTACTTGGAATTCTTCATTTCATTCTTACCGCAATAAGACCTTTTCAGCCTCGCCAGTATGTCTCTGGCCTCCTTTTCTGTGGATTGTAACTAATGGGAATGCATCCTTGGGTGAAGAAAAGTTAATATGCACTCCGGACATATGCTTTTATGCCCTATGCTGGAATGCCACAGCCTTTCCTGTGGCTGTGGCGACTAGAATGCCTCGATATGTACCAGTTCCTGTAGAGGCCCCTAATACCATGATGCTATTCAGGCTTAAAAGAGATTTTGGCATCACTGCAGCTATTGTTACTGCCATCACTATTGCTGCTGTGGAGGCTACTGCCTCAGCTATTGCCTTGTCTAGTTCTATACAGACTGCCAATGCCCTGAATGACATCTCAGCCAATGTAGCACAGGCATTGGATACTCAGACCTCTATTAATTCTCATCTCAAAGGAGGCCTTATGATAGTTAATCAACACATAGATTTAATACAAGAACAGATTGATTCTCTTTGGCAACTAGCACAGTTGGGGTGTGAGTGGAAAATGCAGGGTTTCTGTGTTACTTCGGTGCGTATCAAAATTTAACAAAGGCTGCTAATCTGTCTAGGCAATTGTCAGAATTCCTCTTACAGGATTGGTCGGCTGAATTTGAAAATTTGATGAGAGAGCTGAGAGCGACAATCCTCCACATCAACTCCACTCGGGTGGATCTGAGTCTGGCTACTGGTTTGACTTCCTGGATACAGATGGCTATGGATCATCTTAAGGAGTGGTCAGGCATAGGCTCTTTGGCGATACTGATGATACTAGCCGCTCTGGTTTGCCTATGGTGCATCTACAAGATGAGAGCCACACAGAAGCGTAATGCAGCCCTGATTATACAGGCCCTTGTCACCATTGACGCGGGCCAGTCCCCTCAGACATGGCTCACTGCCATGAAGTCTTAAATCTTCACTGAGCATAGTCCCTGCCCACTGAGGTATTCGTTCCACGGATATTAGGGTCTGGCAAGTCAATGACGGAGTTGACGGGTAAGTCTCGGCCACCTAAGACAGGGCAGCCCCGAGTGGGGAGGCTGACCCAGAGACGGGTAAGAGTTTGAGCATCGCCCTCCTACAGGCTCAGGCCCACCGTGAGATCCCCAGATATGGGGATTATTAAGCCTTTCCAGGGACTTCTACCAACATTTTTAAAAATAAAAAAGAAGGAACTGTAGAGAGCTGCGACGTGCCGCGCCCTAAAGATGGCGCCGGTTTCCGCCTTCCACCAGCCCGATGGTGAGCGCTCTCGGTGGTAAACAAGTCCATATTTGGCTAAGACCGCTGATCTGGCTTGCTTCCGGATACGTGGACCTCTAAGATAGCACCACGTGGCTTTACTTGATTGGCTGTTCATATAGTATTTTAGCCTGTGGGTTGGATCTGCCCAGGCATTCAGAAGACTGTTTTCAAGGGACCTGAATAAACTGCTTGAGAAGAGCTTTTGCGAGTTGCGTCGTTCTTGCTGGTCGATGTCGACGTGACAATATAGGTCTTTCATTTGCATGGTTAGAGTAACCCCCATGTATTTTATGTTGTTTATGGCTGTTTTGAAGGGTGTTGCTTCTCTAATTTCTTTCTCAGACCATTTATCATTTGTATAAAGAAGGCCTTCCTATTTTTTGAGTTAATCTTGTATCTAGTCACCTTGCTGTAGGTGTTTATCAGTTGGATTAGTTCTCTGGTGGAATTGTTGGGGTCACTCATGTATTCTATCATATCACCTAAAAATAGGGATAATTTGACTTCTTCCTTTCTAATTTGTATCCCGTTGATCTCCTTTAGTTGTCTTATTGCTCTGGCTAGGACTTCAAGTACTATGTTGAAGAGATATGGGGAGAGTGGGCATCCTTGCCTTTTCCCTGATTTTAGAGAAAATGATTTAAGTTTCTCTCCATTTAATTTGATGGATATTGGCTTGCTATATATCACCTTTATTATTTCTAGGTATTGTCCTTGTATGCCAGCTCTCTCCAGGAATTTCAGCATGAAGGGGTGTTAGATTTTGTCAAATGGTTTTTCAGAATCTAGTGAGATGATCATGTATTTTTTTTTCTTTCAGCTTGTTTATATGGTGGATTACATTGATAGATTTTCATATCTTGAACCAACCCTGCATCCTGGGATGATGCCTACTTGATCATGGTGTATGATACTGTTGATGTGTTCTTGGATTTGGTTTGCCAGTATATTATTAAGTATTTTTGTGTCTATGTTCATGAGAGAAATAGGTCTGAAGTTCTCTTTCTTTGTTGGGTCTTTGTGTGGTTTAGCGATTAGGGTGACTCTGACCTCATAGAATGAGTTTGGCAGTATTGATTCTGTTTCTATTTTTGTGGAAGATTTTGAAGATCATTGGTATTAGCTCTTCTTTTAAGGTCTGGTAGAATTCTGTGCTATCTGGCAAACCTATGGGACACAATGAAACAGTGCTATGAGGAAAGTTCATAGCACTAAGTGACTTCAAGTAGAAAATTGTGACAGTGCATATTAGCAACTTAACAGCAGAACTGGAAGAGCTCGAAAAAAATGAAGCAAGTACTCCCAAGAGGAACAGAAGACAGGAAAACATCAAACTTATGGCTGAAATCAACAACTTAGATACAAAAAGAACAATACAAAAAACAACAAAACAAAGAGTTGGTTCTTTGAGAAAATCAACAAAATGGACAAACCCTTAGCCAAACTGACAAGAAGGCAGAGGGAAAATACCCAAATCAGTAAAATCAAAAATGAAAAGGGAGAAACAGACATCAAAAAACAAATTCAGAGAATATTTAGGTCTTACTTCAAAGATCTATACTCCACAAAATTTGAAAACGTAAGTGAAATGGACAATCTTCTTAATAGATTCCACCTACCAAAGCTAAATCAAGATCGGGTTAACAAACTACACAGTCCTATATCCCATAAAGAGATAGAAACAGTCATTAAAAAATCTTCCAACCAACAAAACTCAGAGTTTTTATTTAAAGGTGCTGAGATCCTGTCTGGCCTTTGTAATACTGTTTTACATTTCAAATATTCCATCTGTAAAGGGTGAATGGTCATTCTTACCTATAAATCTGGGAATTGAGGAAAGATTTAGTGTTTTAAAGAGCTGTGGCCACATCAAGCCCTAAATAACCAGTCTTTAGTTGTCTTTGAAATGACTGAGGGTAGTGGAGGAAATTCAAGCAAAAGCATTGACTAACTGACCTGCTTTGGCATGGTGACTGATTCTCTGACAGTTGAGGAAACCCTTCTCAACTGGATAAGATTTTAATAGACTTTTAAAACTTATTTGACAAACATACTGAAATTCTATATAGGATCAAGTCCTAGATTAGGATGTAGATGTGAATGTCTTTTCCACTGATATTGAATCCATGACAGAGCACTTCATGTTTAGGGAGTATGAAATATAAGTCATAGGAGCATAGATACTTAGTGATAAGTGGACCATGATGTTTAGCATCCACAAGATGCACCAGGAGCAATAGTAAGGGGAACTACAGCCCCAGAAATCTGAGAAAGATTTCTCTTTCCCTCCAAAATAATATTTTTATTAATTGTTTAGAATTTTGTACAATGAACCCTGATCACACTTCCTTCCCATTTCTACCCTCCCAGACTTGAGTCCCCCCACTACTCCCCAAAAATCACCAAGTCCAACTTGTGTTTCCCATATACTCATTGGAGCATGGATAAACTCTCTTATCCATCAGAGTTAGTTAAATTGTAACTTTCAAAAAAACTGCTGATTTAGACAAGAAAAAAATGGGATATGGGTGATTTTATTTGTGGTCTTACAGACTTTATTTATTTAATCTGTGTCTTATTTTAGGTTTCATTGTTGTGAAAAGACAACATGACCAAGCCAACTCTTATAAAGGAAAACATATAATTCGGACTGGATATCAGTTTCAGAGGTTTAGTCCATTATCATCTGTAAGGGGAGTTAGATTAATATAAATTAGATTTCATAAATATCAGAGGCTTTTGATATAGTCTCTTAATACAGGGCATGAATATCAACTTGGCTGTGGGCATTTGACATATCAGCATAGGGACTAAAAACAATGTTATGTCCTGGAAATGTTTTCAGCTGCTAGCCTTACAAAGTGGGTGGAGCCAAGATTAGGCTGAAGCTAGGTGAAACAAGGAGAGAACCTATTTAAAGATGAAGTGGGTGGAGACCAATAGTTTCCATTCTAGAAAGTTCCATAGCAGTTTGTATCATCTGATGGAGAAAATGCTAGTGGACTGAAAAGCTGATTTCAAACAGAGCTGACAATTTGTGGCCAGCTCTCCCAGGCAAAAAGATGCTGGAGAGCAGAGAAGGCCTCAGCAAAGCAGCAAAAGGCCAAGGACTAAACCCTGTGTCACAGCTTTTGCCTAGATGGGTTTGAGAAGTTCAAACAGTGGCGCGAATAGAACTGTGGCCAGCCTCAAAGACTGAGGCAGAGTGGTTGAGTGGGTAATACAAAATGAATAAGTTGGCTTATGGACAGCTGAGGTCTTCCAGAGAGAAGAAAGCCTCAAGCCTCATGTAAAGTGAAGCTGTCATACCCAATTTATCCTAAAGGACCTATGTTTGAGGTATTCCTGAAGAAAGACTGTTGACTATGTGCCTTAAAGGATCTACTCCTGAGGTGTTCCTGACAACTGAGGACCTAAACAGAGACTATGTTACTAATGAGGACCTGCCCCAGAGACTGTATCCTTCTAAAAGGTTAGGATTAGTTGTTAGAGAATAGTTATTATAGGTATTAATAAGTTTAGTTGTTAGATAACCTGAGTTATAGTCATTCTTAGGGCTAGTCGTTAGGTAATTGTTCATATTTGTTATAAGTGAACATAGTAATTAATAAATATATATTGGATAATTAAAAGAATCTTCCTCAATCATCATTGCTAGAGGCATGGGAGCATGCATGCAAACATGCTGCTGGAGGAGTCCAGAGTCCTATACTTTGATACTCAGGCAGCAGAAGGAGACTGTACCACACTGTGTAGTTTAGCAATACATGAGATCTGAAAACCTGACTACATGTTGACACACTTCCTCTAACAAGCCCACACCTATTCAAACAAGGCCACACCTCCTAATAGTGCCACTCCCTATGGGCCCAGCATTCAGATACATTCATCTGTTGGGTCCATACCTATTCAAATTACCACAATCTGAGTAGATGCCTTTGGGTTACCTATCACTACTCTGGTGCTTGTCTTTAATCACACTTGTCTGTTGATTTAGTTGCTCTTCTCCTTTCCTGAGAGCTCCCAGGAGAGGGAGAATTACTTTATCTTTAGATTTAATATTTTCCAATTAGTAATAGGTAACAAACACTGTTTTAAAAGTAAGAATATTACAAGAACATGAGATTTATGTATGTAAATGTATTGAGTCTTGATGATCATTTGGAAATAATAATAACGAGAATATTCTTTAATGGAGTTAGTACACTATAAGCACAAAACGATTTTGTCTCTAGAGTTACATGTGAAGTTAATAAAAATTTCAGAGAAGTCTGAAAATTTTAGAGAACTCTCAGTCAAATAATTTGTTTAGAAGATAGAGTTTAACAGTCTCTAGTTCAATAGGTATTCTCTTGGATGCTGTAGGCTGAGACAAGGCCTGTGGGGCCAGTAAGTCATTTGGCCAGAGAGCTGGTGGTCAAGAGCAGGAATGAGGTTTAAATGTGTCCATACCACCAAATTCCCATCCTGAGATAGGCAGGAGTTGGATTGCTTTCTCCATGCTCAGGGCCTACATGTTCCAGGGGCACACATAGCCTTATGACAACCACCTCTGCCATCCTTTGTCGCGTCCCCCCTTGTCCAGCAAGGAATGACGCAACTCACAAAAGCTCTTCTCCAGCAGTTTATTCAGGTCCCTTGAAAACAGTCTTATGAATAATGGGGCAGACCCAACCCACAGGCTAAATACTAAATGAACAGCCAGTCAAGTAAAGCCAAGTGGTGCTATCTTAGAGGTCTACGTATGCGGAAGCAAGCCAGATCAGCGGTCTATGCCAAATATGAACTTATTATCATAGAGAGTGCTCACCGTCAGGCTGGTGGAAGGCGGAGACCAGCGCCATCTTTAGGGCGCTGCACTTCACAGCTCTCTACAGTTCCTCCTTTTTTATTTTTTCTAAAGTTGGTAGAAGTCCCTGGAAAGGCTTCGTAATCCCTCTATCTGGGGATGTCACGGTGGGCCTGAGCCTGTAGGAGGGCGGTGCTCAAACTCTTACCCGTCTCTGGGTCAGCCTCCCCACTCGGGACTGCCCTGTCTTAGGTGGCCGAGACTTACCCGTCAACTCCGTCACTGACTTGCCAGACCCTAATATCCTTGGAACGAATACCTCAGTGGGCAGGGACTATGCTTAGTGAAGATTTACTTCACGGCAGCAAGCCATGCCTGAGGGGACTGGCCCGCCTCAATGGCGACAAGGGCTTGTATAATCATGGCTGCATTACGCTTTTGTGTGGCTCTCATTTTGTAGATTTACCATAGGCAAACCAGAGAGGCTAGTATCATTAGTATCGCCAAAGAGCCTACGCCCGCCTACTCCTTAAGATGATCCATAGCCGTCTGTATCCAAGAAGTCAAGCCAGTAGCCAGGCTCAGATCCACCCGAGTGGAGTTGATGTGGATGATTGTCGCTCTCAGCTCTCTCATCAAATTTTCAAATTCAGCCGACCAATCCTGTAAGAGGAACTTTGACAATTGTCTAGACAAATTAGCAGCCTTTGTAAAATTTTGATACTCTACGGAAGTAACACACAAACCTTGCAATTTCCACTCACACCCCAATTGTGCTAGTTGCCAAAGAGAATCAATCTGTTCTTGTATTAAATCTATGCATTGATTAACTATCATAAGACCTCCTTTGAGATGAGAATTCATAGAGGTCTGAGTATCCAATGCCTGTGCCACAGTGGCTGAGATGTCATTCAGGGCATTGGCAGTCTGTATAGAACTAGACAAGGCAATAGCTGAGGCAGTAGCTCCCACAGCAGCAACAGTGATAGCAGTAACAATAGCTGCAGTGATGCCAAAATCTCTTTTAAACCTGAATAGCATCATGGTATTAGGGGCCTCTACAGGAACTGGTACATATCGAGGCATTCTAGTCGCCACAGCCACAGGAAAGGCTGTGGCATTCCAGCATAGGGCATAAAAACATGTACCTGGAGTGCATACTAACTTTTCTTCACCTAAGGATGCACTCCCATTACTTACAATTCACAGAAAAGGAGGCCAGAGACATACTGGCGAAGCTGAAAAGTTCTTGTTGCGGTAAGAATGAAACAAAGAATTCCAAGTACCAGAGCCACTACCGCTAGAGAAATCCAGGTTGGTAGCGGACCCTAGGGAAAATTTACCTCTTTGATAAATTCCTCCTCCAAGCATAATGACAGGTCCCAAGTCCATGCAACTTCCATTTACTCCACACAAAAGCCACAAATCAAAAGGATTGGTGGCAGTCTGCTGAGGATCCCTAGTAGATATATCAAGCATTCTTGTACAAGACTTATTCACTATATTACTAATCATGGGGTTAAAGGAAAAATAACCTTGTTGAACCCAACCTGCTCTGCGCTCCTGACATACTCACTGCTACTATCACCAGGATTCTTAGGATGGTCTTAATGACGAATCTTCCTCACAAGGCGTTCAGGCACCCACACTGAATCTTGTTGATCCTGAGGAAAAACACAAACAGACCCTCTCACCCATGTTAGCACGGGGTCAGGCCCCCGCCAAGAGCCTGTCGGAATGTCCTTCCACTTCACCATGCTTTTAGGTGAACCATGGGAATCCTGATGTCTGTCCGCTGCTGAGCGGCCTTGAGCATCCAAATTGAAAAAATTTAAAGTAAATAAGGCTAAAGATATTCTCTCCTTGGGGGTACGGCCTTGGCCTATTCCCCCT
Organism: Lophiomys imhausi; assembly: GCA_907164525.1. Lineage (NCBI taxonomy): Eukaryota > Metazoa > Chordata > Mammalia > Rodentia > Muridae > Lophiomys > Lophiomys imhausi. The sequence continues at coordinate 13,466 of CAJQZJ010031180.1, forward strand.
TTTTGTTTTTGCAAGCATTCTTTCAAGGTGCGATGAGCACGCTCCACAATTCCTTGTCCTTGAGGATTGTATGGTAATCCATGATTAAGCTGTACCTCCATCTGGTTGCAGAAGGAGACAAAGGACTGAGCTGTATAGGCTGGTCCATTGTCCGTTTTCAGCTGCTGTGGTTTTCCCCATGCAGCCCAGGCTTCTAAGCAATGTCCTATGACATTGCGAGCCTTTTCTCCACTCATAGGTGTAGCATGTGTGATACCTGAGCAGGTATCCACAGATACATGAATATATTTTAAGGTTCCAAACTCTGAAATGTGGGTAACGTCCATTTGCCAGATTTTGAGTGGCAACAGCCCTCTAGGGTTCACTCCCACACTGGGAGGATGATGATGAATCACACACTGAGGACAGTCCAAAACTACTTGTCTAGCATCTGCTCTAGACAAATGGAATTTCTGCTGTAGAGTTTTTGCATTTACATGAAATAATTGGTGAAACTGTTTGGCTTGATCCAGGAATGAGCTCCAAAAAATGCATTCCATCCTGGTCCATTGATCAACTTTATCATTACCTTCACTTAATGGTCCAGGTAATCCTGTATGTGCTCTGATATGTTGAATATAAAAACACCTTTTTCTCTGCCAGATTAAAACTTGTAACTCTTGTAATAAGGCACATACAGTACTACTATTCTTAATAGGACCTGCTAATTCTAATATTTTCACTGCGTTGACCACATAAACTGAATCTGAAACCTAATTGAATGCAAATTGACATCTTTTAAACACCTCAATTACTATTTTCAACTCTACTATTTGGGGGGAGCCCGGTTGAAATTGGCAAAGCACGGACTCTTGTCTTTCTATGAAATAGGCTCCGCAGCCTGTCTTTGAGCCATCAGTAAACACATTTGGTGACCCTTGAAGTGGTACTGCTGAAGTAACCTTAGGGAATATTACTGGGTGCTCTTTAAAAAATGATAGCAATGGATGCTTAGGATAATGGTTATCAATCACTCCTTCAAAGCTACATTGCAATATTGCTCAATCATCTACAGTGCTACACAAAATCTTAATTTGATGACTGGAATAGGGCACTATTATACTGGCAGGAACAACTCCAAAAGACTGCAAACATTGTTGGATACCATTCAAGGCTAAGGCAGCAACTGCAGTGGGATAATGTTCTTTGGATTTTTTTGGAGAAATCTTCGAATAAGTCCATAATAATGGTCCGTCCTGCCATAACAATCCTGTAGGTTGACCATAGGTGGCAAATATGCACAATGCAATGGGCTGTCCTTCCTGCCATCTCTTTAGGAAGGCACTCTGCAACCTTTCTTCCACTTTACATAAAGCTTTTCTTGCTTCTTCTGTTAATTGCCTAGGAGAATTAAGTGCTGAATCACCTTTCAAAATATCATATAGGGGTCTTATTTCATAATTTGGTAGCTTGAAATAGCTTCTTACCCAATTGATATCTCCTAACAACCTTTGAAAATCATTTAGAGTCTTTAAATTATCTTTTCTTATCTCAATCTTTTGAGGTATTATCTTTTCAGGTCCAACCTTCGCTCCTAAATAATTAACCACATTTTCCTTTTGAACCTTATCAGGAGCAATAAACAACCTTTTCTTTTTTAATAAATGAACTAATTTTTCATAGGCCTGATCTAACATTTGCTCACTCTTAGCTGCCAGTAAGATATCATCCATATAATGAACACATCTCAAATCTGGAAAATTCTTTCTCAAGGGAGAAATGGCTTCCCCCACATACAGTTGGCATATAGTGGGGCTGTTCGCCATGCCCTGAGGTAATACTACCCATTCAAACCGCTGATCAGGTTCTTCATGGTTACAGGATGGAACAGTAAATGCAAATCTCTCACTATCTTTGGCACACAAAGGGATGGAGAAAAAACAATCCCTTATATCTATAACTATTATGGGCCAAGAGGCTGGCAAAGATGATAAAAGCGGGAAGCCGCGTTGCACTGGGCCCATGATCTGAATTTGTTGATTTATGGCACGCAGGTCATGCAACAATCTCCATTTTCCAGATTTCTTTTTAATGACAAAGATAGGTGTATTTCAGGGAGATACAGATGGCTTTATATGCTTTAAAGACATCTGTTCATCCACCAACTCTTTGGCTGCACTCAATTTTACAGAGGAAAGTGGCCACTGAGGAACCCATACTGGATCCTCTGTCTTCCAAGTTATGGGAATGCCCTCCTCAGTGGCCCCTAGGAAAAACCCAGGCCCTGTCTCTTTTGTCTTTGCTGCATAGATATGGGACTCTTCCACCCCTGCAAATATTTTCCTATTCCAAAGCCTGGAGCATATCCCATATCTTGCATCATACGTTGGGCTGAATCAGAATAGTCATTACTCAATTTAAATCCCATATCCTTTAAAAGGTCTCTTCCCCAAAGGGGAGATAGGGAGCTCAAGTACATATGGCTGCATTTCTCCTGAGTGGCCTTCTTGGTCCTGCCACTTCAATAATCTTGCACTCATATCTGGAGTCTTAGCATAACCCAGGCCTTGAAGTGTTTGAGAAGAGGCTTGTACGGGCCAACCTGAAGGCCAGTCTTTCTTTGCTATGATACTCCTATCAGCCCCAGTATCCAAAAGGCCCAGGATCCTTTTACCATCAACTTTTAACTCCAAGATGGGGCGTTGGTCCAAATCCAAGGAGAGAAAAGTCAGATCCGTGCCCGTGGATCCAAAACCATCTTTTCCTCTCTCTCGATCCTTTGCCACATAGCAATCATGTAAGCTCGGCAACATGATCAACTGAGCAATTCTATCTCCAGGAGAGATAGCTGTTATACCACGGGGGGAGGCTACCATGATCTTAACCACTCCTATATAATCTGGATCTATAACCCCAGGATGGACAATAAGTCCTCTCAAGGCTGATGATGACCTCCCTAACAGCAAACCAACTGTACCAGGTTCAAGGGGTCCTTTAAAATCTGTTTCAATTAACTGGACCCCCATTTGGGGCGTTAATACAAGTCTGGCGGTGGAGCAGAGGTCCAATCCTGCTGAGCCTGCAGTGGCACTCCGCGGTCTCGCGGATGGCGGAAGGTTGGCCATCTCTCTTGATTCTGTTCTTTGTCCTGATTCTCTACTGCCCCATATATTTGTGGGCCCTGGGGTCGTGGGCCCCGCTGTCCATTTTTTGGACAAGCGCCACCATAACCTTGAGTCAAAGGCTGGCCATGGATGTCTGTCACTGAACTGCATTCATTAGCCCAATGGTTCCCTTTTTTACATTTTGGGCATAACCCTGGCAGCCTGGGGCGTTGTGCACTTCCTGTACTTTCTGTACTCCTTCCCCTGGGGCATTGTCTTTTAAAGTGTCCCATCTTGCCGCACTTAAAACAAACTCCTGGACTTCCTCCACCTTTTCTGGTCAACTGTACTACTGTGGCAGCAAGACCAGCATTAGTTAACGGCCCTCCAAGTTCTCTACACACTTTCATCCAGGATTCTAGCCCTTTGTTCTTGTAAGGGGTGATAGCGGCTCTACACTCTTTGGTGCATTGCTCATAGACCAACTATTTTATTAGTGGCATAGCAGCATCTGGGTCACCAAAAATCTTCCCTGTCACTTCCACCTATCGTGCCACAAAGTCTGAAAAGGGCTCTATGGGGCCCTGTAGAATCTTAGTTAAGTTCCCACTCACCTCCCCTTTGTTAGGAAGGGATTTCGAAGCCTTGATAGCTGTCTTTTTTATTTGTTCATAAACCTGATTGGGATATCCTGTCTGCTGGTTGGCAAATCTCCCCTGCCCAAGCAGCATATCTCTATCCCAGGCTGGATTTCCATTTCTCTGATTAATGGCTGCTTGCTCAGTGGCATACTCAATCAAGAAAGCTCTCCAGTCTAAGTATTGCCCTGGACTTAAGCAGGCGCGCGCCAGGCCACTCCAATCACTCGGGGTCATACAATGTCTGCTTAATGCTTCTACTTGAGCCAATGTAAAAGAAGCAGTAATACCATAGGTACAAACTGACTCTGCAAGGGATTTAACTACTTTAAATTCAAGCGGTTCCTCGTACCTGTTCCCTTGTGGATCTTGGTATACCGGATAGGAAAACTGTAATTCTGTTCTTACTTGTGTCCACACCCCCGGGCAGAAAGATCTACCTACTTTCAGGGACTGAACAGGCTGATCTATCTGAACGTCTTCTGGGTATGGAGGGGGAGTTGAAGGTGCCGCGGCAACGGCTTCACTTACACCGACTGCCGCCAACATGTCTTTCTCCTTTACCCTTTTCTTTTCCCTTTTTCTAATAGCAGTCCTCTACAACTATTCTATTAGAGCATGTAGCTCCCCTTCAGAATCCATGTCCTCTGAGTCCTCAAAATCTCTAAAATCTCTAAGATCGGGATAGAGA
>CAJQZJ010031181.1:0-16232 GCA_907164525.1 Lophiomys imhausi
ACAATCAATGTCTGTCAGAGAAACGGGGCCAAATGGCTGAAGATTGATGCTGTAATGTATGGAGAGAAAATGGGAACTGTCCAGGCAGCCACTGGTATGTCATTTCTTAGTTTTGGAAGCTGCAGGCCCTGCACTTCCTTTATAATCAGATATATTTATCCCTCTCAGGTCTCTGAGGTGGTTGAAGAATAGATAGCTAGAGTCTCATAGCTAAATTTTGAGTTGTTTAGCAATCCTTTTTCTTTTTATAAGTTAGTTTCTCACAGGTATTTGCTACAGTATCAAAAAGATAAGTAAATAACAATTACCAATGTAGTATGATATTCTTAAGAGTCCAATAGTAGTACGCATAACTGTGCAGTAACCAAAACTCTCTAATTGGATTTCATGTCAGCTCAGCAAGGAGGAAACCATGCCTGGTACTGGAAACTTAGCCAACTACCCGGGGCTGGTGAAGTCACGGATCTTGGAGGAGAGCCTACAACTGCCGCTTTACCATACCAGCATAATTCCTACCTGCATTCTAAATATGTGTCCTTACACCCACAGATGAGGGTAGCTCTCAACCCTCATCAAAGAAACATCTCTTTCAACAATACAGAAAGCTACAGTTGATCAAAATGTTGAGAGTGAGTGCCCATATAGAATCCAGCCCCATGTGGAGCCCAGCCCCACTTGACATACCTACAGCACCTGAGGCTCAGGGATCATTGGGGCAGAGGAGACAGAAAGATTGTAAGGGCCAGAGGAACAGGAAGTTTGCTGTGAGATTTTGTCTCCCAGAAACATCAGACAGGTTACCCCAGTGAAGTCGCATCAGCATTGCTCCCTAAACAAGACTTGAACAAGGAGAGCGCCAATAAACACAGCAACATGGAAGGGAGAAGGCTTACAGGCCCTCAATAGAGGTAAGAAGGAATTCTAAGAGTGGGAGAAATAGTCTCCTTGTCCCTGCCCCCAGAGAAGTCCCGAACTGGTTACGAAATACCAGTGGTCAATCCTGAAATCTTCTATATGCACTTAACCTTATATGGGCTGAACAGGTTGTAGTTCAATATGTAAGAACACACACATTAAAGAAGAAGTTGAGGGTACGAATTTGAGAGAGAGCAAAAGTGTACATAGAAAAGGTTGGAGGGAGGAAAGGAAATTGATGTAACTATATGTTAATCTCAAAAAAAAAACCCCTTGTTTCTTGATTAAAGAAAGCTCACTGATGTGGTCAATACAGATCTTTTTGCCCATTTATTGACATTTCTACCTGAAATGAAAAGAATGTGGTGGGGAGGGGAGGACAAAATATCAAATATCCAGTTTGCTAACTTTTTTTTTCAGTAATTATTATTACTATTTACCTACCAGCTTAGAGAAGAAGGCAGAAACAACACTGATTCATAATGGCTATTTCTAAACCTTTACAAATGGTGCTGCCTTTTTTTTTTTTTTTTAAATGGGGTTGAGAGCACCCTTGCTAAAAAGGTTTTGATATGACTCAAATTCCCCAGGACCCCATTTGGGTCCCCAGGGCATACGACTTCTTAATGTACCTTTGAACCTGAACTCATTGCTTATTGTTTCCAGACCCTGAGCCATCACCGAGCGGGCTGTACTGCCCCACTCAACTGCCAACAGTGGCGGAGGGATGCTATATTGGTGGCCTATTGTTCTAGCCTGGCAGACCCTGGAAGACATTTGTAACATGTTTTTTAAGTTTGAGATTTTAAAGGGAGTATTTACAAGGTCAGCTGTTTAATGTTTTTTTCACTAATTAAACTAATCCCTTGCAGTTTGCCTCTCCTTTGTGTTTTATGTTTATTGTTGATCTATACAACATAGAAAATATATGAAGCCTTTACCATGGTAAAAAAAAACCATAATAACTAATTAAGTAACTGCATTATTACATATTTTTTTTTTTTTTTTTGGCCAGGCTCAATTTAGCCAGATGGTCTTCCTTGCTCTTCTTCATTTTGATTTAAAGGCTCCTCAGGCTTGTGCCTTTGGGGCACTGGAAATTAAGAAGTCTTTGTTCCCAGTGGGCCTTCCATACCCAGGCCCAACCCCCTGATTGATGCATTCATCCAGGGGTTTTATTTTCCTATCCCCCTTGGGGCCTTGTGGTCTCTGTTGAATCTTAGGCCTTGGATTACCAGCTACAGTGGGTGGCCCAGCCAGCCTTCCTTTCCCTAAGTCCTATAGAGCCGTGAGCAAAGAGCATGTCTGGAGGAGGGCACAAAGTGCCCACCAGCTGGGCTCTGTAGTGAAGTTCCACCCTAGGTTAGATGGTTCCTGGAAAGATGGTATCCAGATCTAATGAGGCCCCGATGTGTCACTGCCATCTGGTTTTCCCTGGAGATGTTTACATGCAACTGTTCTATGAAATCCGTCTACCACTCAGACCCCTCATACGGAGAAGATGTGTGCAGATGATTTAACTTAATGACTTAGCCCAATTGAATGGCTTCCAGTAGCATAGTAATGCACTTTGAGAAGGTTTGAACGAGGGAAAGAGAGGAAAGAGGAAAGGCTGGTTTCCCATCTCACACAAATTATTTTCCATTCCTGGGGGGGAGAAAGGAAAATCTGAGACTCCAGCAGAATTAGTGCAGGTTGCCCATTACTTCATTTTATAATGTTTGGCAAGGGAAGCATGCTAAGTCAGTTAAATCTGTTTATTCGGCTCTTCTAGGCATGCTGTGTAGAAGGGGCCTGAGCTAGGAAGGAGGGTGAGGGGAATGGAATATGTTTGTGCTGAGATGCCTTCCTGGGGACAAGTAGGTTTCCTTTGTAAGTAGGGTGAGCAGCTCCTGGAGTTTAACTCGTTTACTAGAGGTCTGAGGATTAGCTTGAACATTCTGTAGATGAAGACTCACAGAAGTCTCTGCCCCATAGGCTGTACGAAATGGCTCTGCCTAGCATCGCCTGGGCTCAGTCCCCACTTGTTATCTGCCAGTCTTGTGACTTTGGGCAAGTCATGAACTCTCTCTGTAAACTCCCTGCCTCAGAAGACCTTTGCAAGAACTGCATGGGAGAGCAGACTTGGAAGCTCTTCACAGTGCATGAGACAGCACGGGAATGTGCTGAAGAAAACAAAACAAAAAATACATGCTCTTCAGCATCCAGAAAGCACTGTTGCAGCTAGAAGATGCTAGTCCAAAGAGGAGAGAATATGTAGTGTCAACTTTCTTTGAAGGAAACCATGCCCTTCTCAGACCTATTCCAAGATGGCATGATTAGGGTGTGATTGGAAAAGATGACCTAGGAGTCATAAGTCAGTACATTAAGGTCATAGGAGCCTCAGGCAAAGCTTGTACCACAGCAGAACCAACCTCACGGTGGTGTCTTAACAGTGGGGACAAGCTCAGAGAACTGCAGGGACAAGACAAGCAGGGGACATTAACATTCTTGATACCACCCCATCACGCTCTGGTCCCACTGAGCTAGGTAGGTCCTTACCTGCCTCCCTCCATTGTTAGCCCTCAGCTATAGTCCTTACCAGCTTCTCTCCAGGAAGGTATCTCAGCACAACTATGTTTCAGTGCCCCACCCCCAACCCAGGCCCCATCTACACAGCATAGCTGGAAGAGCCAACTGTAGACTCCACTCCAATTCTTACCTGAATTTTGTAGAGGTGAAGCCCTGCAGGAGGAAATAAGGGTTCCATGCGTTTATAAGCTGTCCACAGTAACCCCTAGAATTCCTTAGTATTATCTAGAAAAAGAAAACTGGAGAAGGGGGAGAGAATCATGGCACGTGGCTGCGTATTGTGGCTGGTATTGAGCTAGATGGAAGGCTGCCATTTACAATACTGAGTTCTCAAGAGGTCTCTGGACCCTTCTTTTGAGATTCCAGGGACATCCGTTGAAATGCAACCTGTCTTAGGGTTTCATTGCTGTGAAGAGACACTATGACAGCAGCAACTCTTCTAAGAAAAAACATTTAACTTTTTTTTTCTTTTTTTGAAAACATTTAACTTAATTTGATTGGGCTGGCTTACAGTTTCAGAGGTTTAGTTCATTGTCATATGGTGGCATGCATGAAGAGCTAATGCCAGAGAACGAACTGAGAGTTCTACATATGAAGGAGACTGTCCCATACTGGATATAAGACTTCAAAGTCTGCCTCCACCATGACACACTTCCTTCAACAAGGCCACATCTCCTAATAGTGCCACTCTAATGGCTAAGCATTCAAACACATGAATCTATGGGGCCTATTCCTATTCAAACCACCACACAACTCTTCTGGCTTCTTTGAGGACAGAAACCCCATTTTTGATCCCTAAGAATCCCCTTCATCATGCTATAACTAATCATGATTATTCGGACTTGTTTAACATGTTCTACTTACTCAGATTGCTTCATTAAGAAGAGATAGGTATAGACAAAGCTTTTTAATTATTCAATATATACATTCTACTTTATTTTACTGTACTTAATTTGTTGTACTTAATACCTCTACCTCCCTTCCACCCCTCATTCCCTTCAACCCCCAACCCTAGGTGGGAGAGAAAGAAGGTTAGAGTGAGAAGGGACATAGGTCTCTTTGAGCTACTTCCTGCTGATTGGGGTCATTGGATTCTTTGGGGGTAATACCAGTTTCATTAGAAGTCCAGCAAACCAGGAGACAGCACCAGGAAGAACAAGCAGCAGTTTGGGGGAGCACCAGCAACTGGAACAGCAGCAACTGCATTCTACCTTGTAGCCCTTTCTCTTCTTTGTAGAGCTTTCTCCTACTTCTCTGTAGAGCCTCTTTACTCTTCTTTGTGGAGCTCCTTCTCTCTTTTCTCTTTGTAGCCCCCTTCTCCTCGGGACTCTGGCTTTTTTTCCTCCTTTGAAAAGCCCCTTTTTCCACAGGGCTCTCTCCTTTGTAGAGTCTCCTTCTCCTTAGAGGTCTGGTTTCCCCCTCCTTTGTAGAGCCCCCTTCTCCTCGGGTCTCTGGCTTTTTACTTCTCTCTCCCAAGTCCTCAGAGTTAAACTTGCTCATCTGGTTAAGCCATGCTCCTGCTAACTCACGAAACCAATAATATTTTATATCTGTGTATGGTAGGATTAGTGACAGCATAGGAAACTTGAAATAGCAAAAGCCTGGATTTTAAGATAAAAGACTTACATGTGACATGTCCTTGGGGACTTGCCAAGGACGATGACTTCTTTGATCCTAGGATTGGGGGCGGGGACATGCCCTGAGGCGCCTGCTCCTAGATCTTTGGTCTCTGGACCACCTGTCATTTCACACTCCTCTGAAAAAAGCTTTTGAAGAGACAGAGTCCCAGGGTATGACTTGAAAAAAATCGAGAAAGCTTCTGCTGAAGATATTTAAGTCAAGATTCACGTAGACAGAGAGATGGGCTCCTCTTTCTGTTTCACCTCCTCCTTGTCTGGCAGAGAAAACTCGTATCAATCTCATCGGAAAGCTTCCTCCTCTGATATTGACCCGTTTGGTGTTTGGAGAGGAGATGGATTCTCCCTAAGATTCTAGAGAGCCTAGGCGTGGAATTGTCTTTCCTCAGAGCCCAGGGACTTCAGAACAGACAGAACACTAAAATAGGACTTTTGCAGGCCAGAGACATCTAAATAGGTGAGCCTGGGAGACTTTTCATATGCTAAATAATTGGTCTCAAGGACCACAAAGGCGATTCCTGCTTGATAAACTGTCTTAGGATCTGATGAATGAAATTCAGAGACTTTAAGAGACTTTAAGACTGAAAAATTGTATGAAGACCAGCCATCCATAAGGACCCTCGCCTAGAAGAAAATATCCTTTTGAGAAACCTTAGGTTTGTATTGTAGATACTAAGAAGTTTTAGGAGCTAGGTTTTAGAGTTGGGGTTTGGGCTTAGGATTTAGGAATTTTATAAACAATTGTTAGGTAATTGTTAAGTATTAATAAATGTATGTGTGATAAATAAAAATTTACTGTTACATCTGTATCTTAAGAAGCCCACCCGGGATTAAACAAAAACATTCTCACAATTGGTTTTAATAAACTCCTACCACAGAGAGGGGTTATTTTTGTTGTCTCAGAACTGTGTACATCATCAGATAAGCGAGGCAAGATCAATGACAATAAAAGCAAGGTTCCAAATCTTCTTACATATCTGCCCATTTGTTGAAAAAAAAAAAAAAACTAGCTCTGATTTTGAGGCTCTGAGAAATGCTGTAGATGTGTCCCAAAATCAAAGCCCCACATTGTTTCTGCCGGGCAAGTGGCTTCTCTGTTGAGCTGTTGGTCTGGAGGTCTCGCACTCACCTGTTTCTAGTGCTCTTCACTGCGACATTGTACACCTCGATGAAGGAAAAGATGCAAGCAGAAGGAATTTGAAACTAGCCAGCTTTTCATGCAAGACTTTTTATTCTCTGTGATTTTGTTTTGTTTTTCTCTTAGTTGTGTTTTCTTACAATCAAATAAACAAACACTAGAGATGCCATGTTACTGATGAACAATACTTGCTTAACAAAGCAATCCTGGTTTATACATTCCCAGTAGTTTCGTTGCGCTTAAGATGCTTTTTCCATTTGATTTCATTGCCACTAGCTGGCAAAAGAAATGAAGATGCCCGAATTATGGGTTTTTAGTAATTAACAGTTACCTTTGGCACAAACATCTGGATCATTGTGAGGGAGTTTATTGGGATGACGTCAGGGCGTATAGTGCTACTCGTCTGTGTGGGTGAAACAGATGTTTCTGGAATTGTATGGCTGGAGCTTGCTCACCAGTGTATGAGGGAGATCTGGGGAGAGATGTTGGTCAAGTTACCAGGACCAAACAATGGAGCGCAAAGCATTTCAGAAAGTGCATGATAAATGGAAACAACTAATCCCATTCAGTGATCAAAGGACTTTTTTTCCCAATGCCCTAGCTTTTTTCCTGTTGCTGTCATATAGCACTCCGACTATAGGCAATTTAGGGGAGGGAAGGATTTGTTTGGCTTGCACTCCTAGGTCATAGTCTATCAGTGGGAGGAGTTAGCAAGAACTTCAAGGAAAAACCATGCTTTGCTATTTCATTCACTAGCACATACTCTGATAGCTTCCTCCAACAGCCCAGGACCACCTGCTTACAGAATGCTGTGGCCAATAGAGGACCAGGCTCTCCTGTATCAATTAATAATCAAGATAATCCCTCAAAGACATGCCCACAGGCCAGTCCAACCTAGGGAATTCCTCAACTGAGATTCTGCTATCAGGTGACTTTAGACTTTGTCCAGTTGACAGTTCAAAATTAACCAGGGTAGGCAGGTGCTTTGTACTCCTCCTCAATGAAGTACTTACTAAAGAGTGGCTGTTCAACTTCTAACTTTTCTGTTGCTGATGATATCTGTGATAGTTAGTTTTAACTGTGAACTTGACACAACTTAGAATCACCTGGGAAGTGAGTGTCAATGAAGGAGAGTCTTCATTGGGCTGGCCTGTGGGCATGTTTCTGGGAGACTGTCTTAATTGAGATAATTGATCTTAGAAGACTCAGTCTACTGTGGGCGGCACCAATCTGTAAGCAGGAATCCTGAATTGTATAAGGGTGGAGAAATTGAACTGAGCAGAAGCAAGCGTGTGTGCTTTCGTTTCTCCCTCCCCTCATGGATGTGATATGACCAGCTGTTTGAAGCTCCTGGTGTGACTTCCTCATGGGAATGGGCTGGAGGTGTTACCTAAAATGAACACCTTTCTCCTCTAAGGTACTTTTGGTCAGCAATCTTATCACAGCAACATAAACGAAGTAAGAACACATTCCTTTTCTTGAGGGTAACACCTGTGATGGTGAATCTGGATTGTCATGTCAAGATCTAGAATCACCTAAGAGATAAACCTTTGGGTATATCTCTGACGGTGGGTCTGGAGAGGTTTCCAGAGGTTCTCACTGAGGTGGGAATTCTCACTCTGGATGTGGATAGTACCGTTCCATGGACTGGGATATCATGCTGTTTAAAAAGAAGAAAGCAAACTGAGCACTTGCTTTCATCCCTCTGCCTCCAGATGTGTATATGCAACATGATGAGCTGCCTAGGGGTGGGTATGCCCACACTGAGGCTAGGTTTTCTAAGGTCAATCCAGCTGCCATGCCTTCCCTAACATGAGGAAGTGTGACCTCCAACTGTGAGCCCAAATGAACCCTTTTTTCCTTAATTACTTTTGTTAGGTATCCCATCACAATAGAAAAGCATAATACAACACCCTTCCTAGGTGATTTAGAGTGGGATGTGGAGAGACCCTTATCCTGAGGAGTGAGGGACCAGTCCTCCTGACTTGGTTATTTCCCAGTCATCTGACTCTGCCATGTAACTTTTCAGAGCCTTAGTTTTTTACTTTGATCACTTCAGAGTGTCTGCAATTGTAAACTAAGCAAAGCAACTTGAAAGTTAGTTAAACATTGTGGAACTTGAAGGTCTGCTTAGCCTTTTAAATTTCCTTATAATTTTAGAAGTGGCAATTTATCATTGGTATAAAAATGGAATCTAAGCCTGGCATGGTGGCACACACTTTTAATCTCAGCTCTCAGGAGGCAGGGGTAGGTGGATCTCTGTGAGTTCAAGGCTAGCCTGGTTTACAAAGTGAGTCCAGGACAGCCAAGGCTACACAGAGAAACCCTGCCTAAAAAAAAAAAAAAAAAAAAAAAAAAGAAATGGAATCTAGAAAAAATATTTTCATATTGTTAGAATAATGTTTATAGTAAAACCATATATATTAGAGTACTTTCAGATTGTATGAACCATTTGTGATTATATAAGGTTCATCAATGTGGCAAAACACCTCATATTGGTTTGATATCTCTCTTTATAATTAATCAAAGAGGTGGATATATCCTATAACCACACTGCAACAAACATTAAGGGAATACTTTTAAAACTGGTGGCAAAAGTGATTAAAAACTCAAATCATGGTTACTTTACACTATTTCACATTTACATAATTATTTTACTTATTTTGAATTACAAAATCATGATTAAATTGCCGTAAGTGATTATAATTACTCAGAATTATATAACAAATTCCACTATTCAGACTGTTTCCTTGGGCAGACAGAATAGTTATTTTTATTTTGATTTAATAAGTTTGAAACTTCTTTGCTCAAGTACCTTACGGTTCAGGAGACTTTGTAATTTTCAAAGCCATTTACAGATGTTGCTTCACTTGACGTTTGCATGACAGAAGCCTCCTGCATTTTTTCTTCTCTCATAGCATAGGTGTTAAGATACTGGTGATTCAAAATGCCCCAGTGGAACCAAGGGCTAACGTTACCTTAACCTACACTATCTCATCAGCTTCCCACACAGCCCACACCTCCTTTCCTTGCACCCTTGCCACTGCTGGGCTTGTATGTTTTCTTTTCTGTGTTCGTTTAATAGGCATCTTTCATCTCCCATTGGTGTTCCATAAGGGGGGTGGTGCAGTCTGTGTTTGGTTACCTTTTGTGTTTACGCACGTGTGCATACTCATGTGTGTACGTGAACGTGTGTATGTGCAGGCTAGAGGTCAATGTTGAATGTCTTCCTCAACTGCTCTGTATCTTACGTTTCGGAACAGAGTCTCTCACTGAGCCTGGAACTCGCTGATTCAGTTAAACTCATTGACATGTCTATTGTCCTCCTGTACACCTCCCTGGTACTTGGATTATAGGTGCACACCGTAGCAACTGGCTTTTTTAACTTGAGTATGAGGGATCAAACTCAGGTCCACATATTGACGTGGCTCACAGCACACTCCCGACTGAGCATCCAATATTTGCTCACTTTTGAACTCCCACCTGCTCACATTGTACTTGTTTGTTGAATGAATGGGTCCAGTGATTGTTGTACTACAGAGTCCATTATTATTTTTTTGAGTGGGGGGGGTCTGGTAAAGGTTTCTCTATGGTCTTAGTATTGCCAGCAGTAGTATTCACCCTAAGTAGCTGTTGTTTTGTTTTTGATTTTTTTTTCCCCTTGTGGACACTGTTGTGCATCTGATTATTATTTTCTTGACCTGTTTGGCTGTTAGAAGTCTTGGAACAGTGTTTCGCAGACGTGGAGGGCTTCAAGGTGTGCACTCTGTATGTGGACTACCTTGCTGCTTGTGGTATTTATAACCTTTCCTTATTTTTCTTTACCATCCTGCTGAACTTACACACTTCAAGATTTATGTAATCTTTGCTATGGCCTTAGTACCTGTGGCAGAAGGGCAGGTTAGAAAAAAAAATATTTCTCCGAGTAACTGCGCTTAATGTACACCTTAATTACTTTTCTATTGATGTCAAGCAACACCATGACCCAGGCATCTTATAAATGAAAGCATTTAATTGGGGCTTGCTTAAATAGTTTCAGAGGGTGAGTCCACGCCATCAAGGTGGGTAACCCAGCAGTAGGCAGGAAGTTGTGACACTGGAGCAGTAGGTAATAGCTTATATCTTATTCAAAAGTTGGAGGCAGGGATGGGGGCTGGGCCTGACATGGGCTTTTAAAGCCTCAAAGCCGACCCCCCACCCCATGACACATCTCATCAAATAAGGCCACATGACCTAATCCTTCCCAAAACAGGTCCACCAACTGAGGACAAAGCATTCAAGCATATGAGTCTGTGGGAGCAAAGATCACATAAATCCTGAAGCATATACGTTTATAAAGATGGAAAAGAAAAGTAAGGAAAGGTTATAAAATCACAAGCAGCAAAGCAGCCTACATACGAACACATGAGTCTAGGGGCCATTCTCATTCAAACCACCACAGTGCATTTCTGCAGGTTTTTTTGTTTGTTTGTTTTGTTTTTGTTTTATTTTAGGGTGAAGTTGTGATAAGAACTGATGTCAGATGGAGGCTTTATGATTCTGAGGATTGTAAATTCCTACGATGACTTTGAGATGTGGACCTATGTTTACTTCCCAGTTAGAGACTGTGAGAAAAGAGAGTCCCCCAGTAGAACTTTTCTAGAAAGATGGCTTCGTTTCTCCGAGAGTCTGCTGGGTCAGTCCTTTACTCCTGGGAAACTTGGCTAACGTTAGGGCTACCACTGGCCCACCACATGCAATATGGCTTTCCTTCCCCTACCTAGAGATGCCAAGGAAGAGAGAACTAATTTTCCATGCTGACATCTTGATCCAGCCTAGGCCTCTTCGGGCATTATTTTGGATTGAGAAATACTGCTGGACCCACACAGTCCCTGAATTAAATCCTAGAAGTAAGTCCCACCTACAGCTGCTGAAATGACTGGATTTGTCCCACCAGCAGCTGCAGCAGCGACCTTGTGCCTTCTCTCCAGTGTGTCTGGGACTTTTGTGACCCCTCCCCGCCCTCCGTTGGGGGCAGGGGACTTTTTGTTTATGCATGAAGCACACCACTTTCAGCTAGAGTCATGATTATGTGACTTTCGGTATTTGCTATGTCCTCACTCTTGGCCAACACAAATATGTTATCACACTCGACCTTCCTCAGCATAAGAATGACTTTGGAAGGCCACACGATTTTCTAATAAACAACAATGAGGGAAATGGGAGCACCTGCAAAAGGAAGGAAAACCTCCAACTGCAGATCAGGAGATAAGACGGAACAAAGCCATCCACGGTCTTGTGAAGCATGGTCCCGTCCAAGAATGCGGAATGTGATGACCACTTGTGTGGAATTCCCTGCCACCTGCTTGTTCCAACACAAGCAATAGGAGCCAGCCAACCCGGGAGCGTTGTCTGCTCCACTGTCACTGAATGAACCCTCAGACATCCAGTAAGGGAGCCTCTGCCAGATACCCCACCCAGGAAGGAGAGAGGGGTCAAGCCCTGGCACCAATAAACTTAAGATTAAACTGCAGTGGGTAACAGTGGCAAGAGCCACTCCCAACCATTCTCCCTTACTGCTCCTCCTCAATCTAAACCAATCCACATGATTCTTACAGCTTTTGCCTGGCTATTAGGGGCCTGTTTCTGATGCTTGTACCTGGGTTTGGGGAGAAAGGGGCTCCCTCCTTTTCTAACTGTGTAGACTTCACTTGCATTTTATTATCATTGGTTTTATCTTCTGAAAATAACCCAGCCAGACTAGAGAATCTTCAAAATGATTTTATTGCCCAAATTTTATTTCTCTACTTCTAAAGAAACTTAAGCTTTTCTTAAAAGCCTCATCTGACATTTTCTAGATTTTGTTTTCTTCTTTTACTCCTTGTAGAAACAGCTGGCTCAGCAGCTTGGATGTGGCTCAGGGTTGAGTCGAATGTGTAAGGTCGGGACTTGACACTGCTCTGGGGCGTGAGGTGGGCTGAGAGCAGGCTCCAGGGTCAGATCCAGCTGGGTTCAAATCAACTTGCATCTTTGGACATCTTAAGCAAGTTTCTTAAATCTTCCAAATTTTGCTTTCCTTGCCTGACAGTTGTTATGTCTGATTTCCTTTGTTCGGTTTGAAGATCGCTTGCCTCTTCAGTCCTTCTCCAGCCCTTCCTGTTTAGCTTTTCTCGGCTTCTTCCGCCATCTTCCTTTGACTCTGTGCCCTTGTTCTTCCCTCTTATGCTCCTTCAGTGTGTGGTTAATGTATAGTTCACAGGAATCAAGGGCCTGATTGCTTGAGTTTCTGTTTCTTCTTCCTTCTACTTCGGTCTTCTTTTGTGTGACTTCTGAGGGGAACCCGAGGGATCTGTGTCACTTGGTTCTGCCAGTTTTCACAGGTCATACTAGAGGACCTCAGCTGCACGGGGCTGCTTGGAATGAGAAGCACTTGGATAACATTGTCCAAAATTAATGTAACAACACACAGTTTCTTAAAAAGTCAACCCGAGCTTAAGCGGAAGTCAACCCGGGCTTAAGCAGTGGTGGTCTTGGACTCACCAGAGTTCTAGAATGATCTCCCTTCAGAGACCCTGGTCACCACTATTGAGGAAAGACTGAGGAACTGGAGAGGGAGAAAGTGGAGAGACAAAGAACAAGAAGAAGAGGGAAAGTTTGTGTAAGCAGGTGGTTGGCATAGTTTGGAGATGGCTGAGAAGTTAAATTTTAGGAAAGGATTTTTATCAGGACTTTGAAAACCAAACCCTGCCTATTATATACTGAACCCTGGTCACTAAGAGGCTTCGAGGGTAGAGTTTCATCCTTAGGAACAGGTACCAAAAACATAACACAGTCTCACACAGCAATGGCAATTGAGATGTACCATCAGTGCCTGCGCCCGCCAGTTGCTGTCATGGCCCAGCATACTAGGCTGAGAAACAGGAGGAAAGAAGGCTGCAGTTCCTCTTCAGCGCCATGGTTAGTGGAGACGAGGGGTCTGTATGGATCATGCAGTTGCCAACTCTCTGGTGGGAAGCAAAATGACTCAGGTGTAGTGTGGCATTCTGAAAGAGGAGGAGGAACTGAGTGCTTTGTTTTGGGGATAAGTTAGGGACTAGAATGAGGGACATGGAGTGGAGAAGACAGGACCACTGAAATGAACAAGGGGAGGGAAAATTGCTGCGTTGTTGTAAGGGAGCAGGGATCTGACATGAGCATTAGACTGTGTGGTGATGTCATTTTAAACCAGATCTCTTTGCACGTGTTAATGATTAACCCCTGCAGAGGTGGACTCCAGCAATTCAGCTGGACAGAGCTGTTGAGTGCAAATGGCTTTCTAGATTTCCCCATATGCCTTTTCTGTCTTAAACCATCCATAGTTGCAAAGAAGGGGGAGGGCCTTCATTTGAGTGTGTAGAAGATGCCTTGCACGTCTTTAAGCCCTTTGATGAAAAGTTCTTTTTAGTGAAGTTTAACTTTAAGAAGAATTCTAGAAAGTTTCCTTGCTTTAAAAATTGTTGCTCGTAGAGATGACAGTGTGAGTCTAAAGCATCAAACAGATCTGCCTGTGGCTACTCAGTACAAGTTCAAACCGGAATTGGCCCTGTTGTCCTAGTGCTTCGACTTTTCAAGATAAAGTAGGATGTGTTCAAGTGATTTATTAATAACAGATACTTATTTAATTTTACTTTATGTGTGTGATTATTGCCTCTATGTGTATTTGTGCAGCCTATCCATGCCTGGTGCCCATGGATGTCAGAAGAGGACTCTGGAACCCCTGGAACTGGATTTATAGGTGGCTGTGAGCCACCATGTGAGTGATTGGAACTGAACCCAGGCCCTTTACAATAACAGCAAATGGTCTTAACCACAGAGCCATCTCTCCATATTTTGTTTGTATGTATCTTCTGAAGATATGTTTCTTTTTTTTTTTTTGGTTTTTCGAGACAGGGTTTCTCTGAATATCTCTGGCTGTCCTGGACTCGCTTTGTAGACCAGGCTGGCCTCGAACTCACAAAGATCCGCCTGCCTCTGCCTCCCAAGTGCTGGGATTAAAGGCGTGCGCCACCACCGCCTGGCGAAGATATGTTTCTTAATGACAGTCAACATTTATTAATCCTAAACTGTTGGCTGGAACCTAGAGATAGTATAGGTAGATAATGTTGTTTGGGTTTGTTTGTTTTGCATTCCTGCAATTTAAAAGTTATAGACTTAGTTGTCTGGGTCAGACCAAAGAGAGCATGTGCATGGGATTGCATATTAAGAAGGTTTGTATGGAAAAGGGGGAAGAAGAAGAAATATAAGAGCCAAAGAATAGACAGGAGTGTATGAAATACTGTCTTCTGACCATGATATGGTTGTTACACTCATAAACTCACAGCCACGGTGGTTACCTGCACAAGATCAAAACAGTTAAAATTCAACCATTAATGTGAGGAGGGCTCACATGGCTCTGCTCCTATCTGAGAAACTATTAGCACTGATGGTTGCTGGGGGAGGGAAGATCAGTTTTCTTTGATGGTGTGGCTGCTGGCAGGCTGCTCCGTGAATGGCCTTGCACCAATGTGGTTACAAGTAGCACTAATTAGACTTTATGAGTTGTGGTGAAAAAGGAGGAAGAGAAGGATGAAGAGCAGGAGGAGGGGGGTGAGGAAGAGGAGCCAGAGGAGGGAGGAAGAGAAGAAGGAGAAGAAGAGGAGGAGGAGGACGAAGAAGAAGAAGAAGACATGAAGGGGGGGTGGAGGAAGTACTGAGGGGTTTGGTGGGAGTTAGAGGGTGGATATGATCCAGATATTTGGGATTCATGCAGAAAAATTTAAAAAATAAATAAGCAAATAAAAGGAGAAAGAAAAACAAAGTTTGTTCTCTTCCTCTGTCAATGACTCCCTGCTCTTCCTCTATCCAGAGGAATATCCTTTTTATGGGTTTCACCTTCTGCTCTTTGTGCTTAGCATAATGTTTCAGTTTGATCTCTGATTAAATTTGATTCATTCCTGCCTTTAAAAATCACCTGTTATAATAATCTCCATATTCCACTCTCATCTTTGCTTTCTCTTTTCTTCTTGAGACAAGTTCTGTCTATGTAACCCAGGGCAGACCTCACTGAAAAACTTCTGCTTAAAGTCTGCTGCTCCCCACCACCCTACAGAGTAAAGCAATTACACTTGTGTGCCATCACACCCACCTAGTTTGTTTCCCCTCAGGTTGAAACTGTTGGGCTCTTGCGCAATACCTAGAATAAAGACCACTGTCCCTTTCCTGTCCCTCTGCAGCCCATCGATGGCAGCTGCACACCCTGCAGAGTGAGTTTTGGCCCCAGGATTGTCTTGGAGTCTTTACTCCATTCCTGGGAGCAGCAGTACTGTAGTTCTGCACACAATGTTCTAACTCCCTCTATCTTTTTGTTTGCCAGCTAGAATCTTACTCTGTCCTTGAGACAAGGTAGTCTTCAAACCGTGTTCTTATTTCCTGTTAGCTTTTGCCTCTGTCCTAGTGAAGGTTGGATCTTCTCCAGGCCCTAAAATGCCTTTTTTTGTGACCCAGAAATTAAAGAGTTACTGTCCGCAGTAGCTGGGGAGTTCCTTGAGCTTTGTGGAGCTCTATGGGGATGACCTATTTGGATCTGAGGGTTGAGAGTTCCAACCCCATTCATAGCATGGCCTAGTTAAGTTCGTGCACACTCCTAGCTCTCCTTACAAATTGTAGTTTCTCTTTGTGCAAGGATACAGTGTTCCTTAGGTCAGAATCCCCAGCGTCCGGTCTAGAACTTGGAACAAAGTAAATACTTGACATGTAGGGAATGAGCATGAGACAATGTCTGGCGCAGGGCCAGGACAGCCTCTGATGAGCTCTGACACTGGCAGCAGAGCTTCTCAGCCAGGTTGCCGATCCTTGCTGAGGCGGTACTTAGCAATGTCTGGACACAGCTTTGCCACAGTGTGAGGTAGAGTGGGGCAGAAAGGGTGCCAGTGGGGAGGGTAATGCTAGTGACCTTTCGTGGGTGGAATCAAGAG
>CAJQZJ010031182.1:0-23165 GCA_907164525.1 Lophiomys imhausi
AAATGTGATACATAACTTACAAATGGATACTAGCTGTTAAGTAAATGTGTAAGGAGCCTGTAAGCAGCCATAAAGAAGGGCTGCAGGAAGTTTAGTAAGTAATTTAAGTATTGGATTATAAGTAATAGCTTCTCGTTTAGCTGCAATAAGCTGTCAGCCACAGCCCAGCTGAGGCCCAGCTGAAGGAGCCAGATAAGAAGATAGTGAGTGCCGCCCTATGTGTAAGGAGCCCGTAAGAAGCTGTCAGCCACAGCCCAGCTGAGGCCCAGCTGAAGGAGCCAGATAAGAAGCTAGTAAGTGCCGCCATATGTGGGTGACATAGAGATATGTTAATTAAAGCTGAGATGAAAGTATAAGAAACCAAAGGAGACAAGCAGTAAGCGGCGATCAGTCTTGTCACTGACGTCCAGCCTCTGTCTCTATCTTAGGTCTATGCCCCTTCCTCAGACCTTGTGCTGAGACCTCTCTCTCTGTCCCTTGCCCATTCACTCAGGCCTTGAACTGAGACTAGAAATGGGGCTTTGCCCTGAACATCGACGCAGGGGAACAGGAGAGCCAAGGTCTTCGGACAGGTTGTATGATATGTGATGTGGGAATATTAATATGTGTAGGATGTGGTGGTTATATATTGTAATATTAGTTATTCTAGCTTTAATAACCATTAAGTGTTTACCATTAAGTGTTTCTGTTTGATTGATGCAGCTATCCTGATCCTATAGAAGTTGAAATAGTCCATCTAGTATAAGTTGTTAATAATAAATATCATAAAGACCAGCCTGCCTAATTGTATTCCATTTGACCTTATTGGGTGGCGAGTGCCGTCACCTGGTCACACGACTCCCTTCCATAGAGAAGGAGGTGTCGGGATTTGGATGACCAAACCGCGCTCCCCACAGCTGGGCTGTGGCTGACAGCTTATTGCAGCTAAACGAGAAGCTATTACTTATAATCCAATACTTAAATTACTTACTAAACTTCCTGCAGCCCTTCTTTATGGCTGCTTACAGGCTCCTTACATATAGGTAGAGTATAGGACAATAGAATTGACTTTGGTGACCTCAACCTAGATGGATGCCACCAAGTCGTTTCCCCTGCGGTGGGATAGCGTCTCTTTATTTTTTTTAACTTTCTAAATAAAAGTAGCCAGAGTTTATTGAGCAGTTCCAGGCGGTACACTGAGCACTTGGGATGCTTCATCTAATTTAACTCTCATTAAGTACTGATAGCCCCATTGAACAAAATAGTTAAGTAGGGCCTACAAAATGGCTCATAATGCACACCCTTAATTCCAGACCAAAGCTGAGGCATATGGATCTCCGAGTTCCAAGCCAGCCAGGGTTACACGGTGATACCCTGTCTCAAAAGAAATTTTATATATATATAAAAGGAACAGGACTGATAGAGTGATATGGACTTAGATTTTTTTTATGTGTATGGGTGTTCTGTTTGCATGGATGTCTGTGTACCGTGTGCATACCTAGTGCCTGCAGAGGCCAGAAAAGGGCGTCAGAGCCCCTGGAACAGCAGTTACAGACCATGATGAGGGACCATTGGTTGCTGGTAATTGAACCCAGGTCCTCTGGAAGATCATCCAGTGCTCTTAACTGCTCAGCCATCTCTCCAGCCCCAATATACATATATAATTTAGGAAGGATTTATTTGAGTGGCTTACAGGCTATATTCTGGGTAGTCCAACAATGACTGTGTCTCAGTGGAAAGGCCAAGATTTTGGTAATTGTTCGGTCCACCAGACTGAATGTCTCAGCAATCCTGATTTGATGCTGGGGGTCTAGGGAACTGCTAGATAGCCAATAGTCTTCGGTCCAAGTTGGAGTCCCAAAGGGGTAGGTTGTAATACCAGTGAAGGAATGCCTCAGCAACAGAATAGATGAACTTGCCAGCAAGAGTGAGGGCAAACAGTCAAAAAGCAAAAGCTGCCTTCTTCCGTGCCCCTCCTTTTTTTTTAAGTCTGCAGATCAGTTTATTAAGAATCACTGCTAGCCGGGCGGTGGTGGCGCACGCCTTTAATCCCAGCACTTGGGAGGCAGAGGCAGGCGGATCTTTGTGAGTTCGAGGCCAGCCTGGTCTACAAAGCGAGTCCAGGACAGCCAGAGATATTCAGAGAAACCCTGTCTCGAAAAACCAAAAAAAAAAAAAAAAAAAGAATCACTGCTAATTACATAGAAGAGAAGCTACTTGCCAAAATCAATGAGGTACTCAAGAACTTACTATACACATTACAAACAAATGGTTCAAAACCACAAGGAACTGTTCCTGATTCCCAGTGGCAATGCTGAGGTGAATGAATCTGCATATTTACTTCAAGCTGTTAAAGAGTTTGTGGGCCACACAGTGGTCCCAAGCATGCAAGGAGTCAAAGAGATCCTCTGTACAATCCTCTTCTGTCTCTGATCAGGAAGATACACTCTTATCACAGAGATCTAGCCGCTCCTGGGCCTTCACACACTTCTCCAACTGCTCACACTGCTCTATCACTGTTGTTAGGGGATCCACTAATTCTTTCTCCTCTTCTTCCCCTCTCCGGATCCAGTCCTCTAGTCCCATGTCAGAACGCTGTTTGGGATTCAACACCAAGAGCAAACTCGGGACCTACTCTTCCATGACCCTTTTATGTGGGCTACCTCTAGAAAGTGTGGCTCAGATTTAGGGGGTCACATATGATCCAATTAAGAAAAACCCCTCACAAGTGTGTCCAGCTGCTTGGGTCTTATTTAATTCCAGATGTAGTCAAGTTGACAACCAAGAATAGCAATCACACTGCCCAAAGATTCAAGACTGACGATCTGAGTTCAATTTCCAGAACCCACAAAAAAGATTATTGGGGGGGGGGGAGCGATGTTCTGCAAACAGCAGGGCTGGAAAAGTAGTAATTCATATGAGGTAAAGAGGACATTGGTTTAACATGACTTAGCCAGTGTTGGTTCAAATATCTAGAGCCTTATTGATATCCAGCAGTTTATTTTTTTAGGCATATTTAAGTACAGTACAATTGTGGAAAAGTTTACAAGTAACAATTATCTCAATCCCATGTGCACAATAAAGCTACAATGTACAATGTACAACGTATGACTACATTGAAACTTTTGCAAAGTATATGTTAAGGTCTTTCATAAAGATAGGACTCTAGCTTAAGGGCCTGGGGGAAGATCTGGTGTGGTCTCAGCCATACAGATAGGATAGGTCACCAAGCTATAAAATACATGTGACATCGCCCGGAAGGATGGGTTCAATCCCCAGCACCCATGTGGCAGGTCACAACTATCTGTAACTCCAGTCCCAAGGGATCCAGAACCCTTTTCTGACCTCCTAGGCCTCTTGGAACACATGATGCACATACATGTAAGCAAGAGATCCAGACACAAAATAATTAAGGTAATTTTAAAAATAAAAAGGGGGGGGGGGTCTCTGGTTCTTGAAAGATCTGTTTTAGTTGTTTCCTGACCCTTGTTTCACTGAGGCCCAATTTGGGGAAGACGGTCTTCTTACCCAGTATGGACCACGGCCTCAATCCTGAGTCTGCCATCACTCACCTTTCATCTTTTTTTCAGTTGTTCTTTACAAAAAGAGTATTTTTGGGTAGACAGGGGGACTCGGAGAAAGGACACTTGCTGCCAGGGATGATAACCAGAGTTTGATCTCTGGAACCTGTATAAACTGAGATGACTCCCCCCCCCCCCAAAAAAAAATTAAAAACAGTACAGCGAGGTGTATCGGAATGCAGCTACCCTGCATGATTCAGAAGGCAGAGGCAAGAGAAGCACTGAACTCTGAAGCCAGCCTGGCTTGTCAGTGTGGTGAAGAGATGCAGCCCAGCCCTGCAAGGGTAACCTGAGGTGTTCCTTTCCATATTCCACTCAGTTAAAGCCACACTTAACTAAAGCGCAGAGAAGAATTTCAAAAGAATCAAAGTGAAGCAAAGTTAGCCAGTTTATTAAACAGACCTAAGAAAAGGTACAGTGGTTCTCAGCCTTCCTGATGCTGCAACCCTTTAATACAGTTCATGTTGTGGTGACCCCCAACCATAAAACTATTTTCGTTGCTACTTCACGACTGTAATTTTGCTAGGTATGTCATAAATATAAATATCTGACGTTTCTGATGGTCTTAGGTGACCCCTAGAGGGGTTTCGTCCTACAGGTTGAGAAGCATTGCTTTAGATTTAAGTTTGAAAAGACAAGTGGTGGGCATTGATTTACGAAAAGAACACAGAACCCAAGACATGGTTATGGTCTTCTCAAGAGGGAGGGTGGCACTCAGGCGTCTTCAGTGTGTATGTGATTTTTGTGGTTTTCTAAGTTACATTCTTCAAAGCCTGTGGTTTATAACAAGGTTTAAAGATTAAGTAAAACGGGCTAGAACTACGATGGCAAAGTAGTTAAGAATGCATAGTGCAGACAGGTGTGGCGGTGCACGCCTTCAATCTCAGCACTGGGGAGGCAGAGGCAGGCGAATCTCTGAGTTCAAGGCCAGCCTGGTCTACAAGGCGACAGTCAAGGATACAGAGAAACCCTGTCTGAAAAAAACAAAACGAACAAAAAAGAGTCCATAGTGCAAACACACAAGCGCCGGCATCAGGCTCACAACATCCTGTCCTGTAACTCAAATTCCAGGATCACACTCATGTCACATAGCCATACACAGATATACACAATTAAAAGTTTAAAAGAGGGCCGAGCGGTGGTGGCGCATGCCTTTAATCCCAGCACTTGGGAGGCAGAGACAGGCGGATCTTTGTGAGTTCGAGGCCAGCCTGGTCTACAAAGTGAGTCCAGGACAGCCAGAGATATTCAGAGAAACCCTGTCTCGAAAAACCAAAAACAAAACAAAACAAAAAAAAAAAGTTAAAAAAAAAAGTTTTGGAATTGGAGAGACGGCCTTGCTCTTTTAGAGGATCCTAGGTTGGTTCCACATTGGGTGGCTCACCACTGTCCCAAGGGATCGGATGTCCTCTTCTGGCCTCCACCAGCACCTGTACTCATGTGCACACACTCACACACGTGTACAAACACACACACAGTTTAAAGTGTGCCTATGCCCACCCAGTTAGAACCTTTCTAAGATTTTATTTTTCGGTTGTGTTTGATGACTTGAATGCAGTGCCTTCAGAGGGCTGAAGAGGGTGTCATTATCTTTGAGAGCTGGAGTTGTAACCCATCTGATGTGGGTGCTGGGAACAGGACTCAGGTCCTCTGGCAGAGCAGCAAACATTCTTATCCACTGAGCCATTTCTTCCACCTCTACAGTCTCTTCTGAGACAGGGTGTGACTATCTTACTCGAGTTGCCCTTGAACTCACTCTTAATCGATGTAGGCCTTGCTCCCATAGCCTCTAGAATTGCTAGGACCATAGGCATCCACCACTATGCCTAGAGATCTAGAGGGTTCTAATTTTTTTTTTTTTTTTTTTTTTGGTTTTTCGAGACAGGGTTTCTCTGAATATCTCTGGCTGTCCTGGACTCGCTTTGTAGACCAGGCTGGCCTCGAACTCACAAAGATCCGCCTGCCTCTGCCTCCCAAGTGCTGGGATTAAAGGCGTGCGCCACCACCGCCCGGCTAGAGGGTTCTAATTTAGCAATGGATTAATTCCTGGATGGATTCCCATGACGGCACTATTGGGAGATGGTGGTGCAGGAGGTGGGAAATAGACTTTGTACTCAGCCCCATCTTGCCTCTATTTCCTAACTGCCATATGGTTCCACTGATGTGGTATTATGTCTTAGCATTTCTCATCTCAGGCCCAAAGCAAGAGTGTAGCTAAGCTTGACCTGAAACCTGTGAGCCAAAACAAACTTTATTTATTTAAGTCTTTTAGACTTTCTCTTGGGTATTTGGCCACAGTAAAATAAAACAGAGAGATTTATTAAAGAGGAGACACAGATGAGAAATTAGCACATAAAAGACAAAAATACGAATTAAAATAACAAGATGTCATTGTGCATCTAATGGAGACAAGAGGATCCCAGGGCTCACTGGCAAGCCACTCTAGCCAATTATCAAACTCCAGATTCAATGAGAGTTTGACTCAAAAAATAAAAATAAATAAATAAAGGTAAAATGGAGACAGCTCGGCTCAGAAGTTAGGAGTAAATGTTCTGACTACTCTTGTAAAGGACTGTGTTGGGGTAGTGTTAAGCATTCTAAATGTTAATTGGTCCTGCTTACTGTCTGTTACTTACATTGACTCTGATTGTTTAAATAAATGCCGAGGCCTGAGATTGGGCAAAGACAGAAAAGGTGGGACTTCCTGAGATTAGAACAGGAAGCCTGTGCTTTACACAGAGAATTAATTCATTCCAGCCAGGAGCAGGAAGAGGCACACACCATGGGTTAGAGAAAAGAACCTCATTCCAAATGGGCAGGAACATTGGCATATAGTGGAGAATGGCAGTCCAAGGGGACGTATGTATATATGGGGTCATATTTGGATAGTAGAATTATGAGCTAGCTTAGATAGGCTAGGATTGCACAACTCAGGCCAAGGCTTGTTAAAATCCACATGGTGTCTGTGTGTGCTCTTTTATAATGGATGGTTAAAGATTAACAACTGCCAAACAAATTAACAATAATCTAAATACTGGTTTAATAATTTAATTAATTCTTTCTATAAATGGCACCCAATGCAATTTAATTATTTTTTTTTTACAGGACTGGAGTTCAGTTCCCAGCACCCACAGGAGGCAGCTCACAGCCACCTGTAACTCCAGCTCTGGATGGTACTAAGTCTCTGGCCTCCAATAGCACCTGTACACCCACACACAGACATAATAATCAAGTTCAGACTAAACAAATATGAATGTTTACTATAAGTCATTTCCTGACATTTTCATAGATGAGGTAAACAGGTTTAGTGATTTGTACCTTGCATGACTACAGAACTGATAAGATAGGCCTGGATTCAAACTCAGGACTTTCTAGCAACAAAGGCTTACCTAAAATTGTTCTGGCTGGTAACTTCAGTGCAATGCAAATGACTGAAAAGTTCAGTTCATTCATTAAAGAGGTAAATATCATGTTTACTTCAACCTTCAATAAGGTTTGGCTTACCCCTAACATAATTGCTATAGAATGGGATGCTGGGAACCAGAGAACAAGACTTCTATTTGCACAGGAGATTCCATTCTCAGAGTCCTAAAAACAAAACAGCTTATTTTTTGAAACAGGTACTCAGAATGTTGCTAAGATTGGCCTGGAATTTGCAATGTAGACCAGGCTGGCCTTGAACCTGAGAGTTCTGCCTACCTCTGCTTCCTGAGTATGGGGGTTAAATTAAAGGTGTACACCACTGTGCAGCTTTTATCTAACAGTATAAAACTAATTCTAAGACTGCTGCTAGGAAACAAACACTTAAGTACCCACACCACTTTGGCAATGTTGGCTCTAGAATAAAAATTACCCTAATTCAAGTTTCAGTAAAATAATTTTATTTCCTAACACAGTAAACATATACATCCAGTAGGTGTTCACCTTGCACATCTATGCACAAATGACTGCCACGTCACCACAGCTTTGAGAGCCAACGTAGTAAAAGCTGTCTTGGTTGAGATGTGAAGTATATGGATGGCTAATCTTCTGTACACATGGGACAGGTCACAGCAGAATCTGCTTCATCAGGTAGGTTATAGAAATTTAAACCTTTGAAAAGCTACTACACTTTTGTATCTAATGCTTCCACGTGAACAGGATGCAGCAGGATTAGCTTGTATTCCAGAGGAATCTCATCAGTTTTTCTGGTGATGGAACCATTTATCCACTGTATCCAGAAAAAAAGAAAACCAAATTAGAATCTCTGTTAAAATCCCAAATTATCAACATGTAACAAAGAGTAAGCTGGGGATGTAACTCAGCAGAGAATGCTTGCCTACACAGAATACTAGACCGCTCTGCATGGCTTCTCCCATAGAGGACTCCTCCTAAAACATGCAGGCAAAGCTACAGTCACAAAGCTGGTACTCAGCACAAAGTTACACAGGGGCCTTCTTACTCTTCCCTTTCCCTTCCTTCTTTCTCTCCCTCTCTTCCTGTTTTTGAGATGAGGTCTTATATAGTCTCAGCTGATCTGAAACTCATTATGGAGCCCAGGTTATCTCCAAACTCTGGGCATTAGGATTAAAGGTATACACCGCCATGACAGCTTTATTTTATTTTATTTTAAGTGGCAGAGTCCTTTTCTCACCAGAAGAAATTTAGGGATTCTTTCTTCTTTCCTTTGTTTTTCTTCAGACAGGGTCTTTTCTATGCAACTCAGACTGGCCTTCAGCCTATGATCTTCCAGCTAGGGTGCTGGGATTACAGGTATGCATTACCACACCTGTTGTAGGGATTTCTAAGATCTAAAGAGGGAATAGAGCTATTTTTCTGACTGAAGCAGACAATGTCTGGATGCGAATGTAGAACACAGCCCATGCTGGGTCCCTCCCAGTGTCCACATGGAATCTGACAGGCCAGAGTGACAGAAAGTGCCCCAAAAAAGAAAAGGCAGCATGTAGTGCCCCATCCTTCACATATGCACTGTGGAACTTTAGCATAGTCTGCCAAGTGAAACAAAGACAGGCACAGAGACAAACAGCATGACTGAACCATGAGCCGAGGGCAGGTCAGCTGGATGGTGCTCAGAGGGCACAGAGACAAACAGCATGACTGAACCATGAGCCGAGGGCAGGTCAGCTGGATGGTGCTCAGAGGGCACAGAGCAACGAGCTTTATGCTTTCACTTAAGGGAAAGGTAAGTGTACTACTAATGATGTACTGCCCACTAATCTCTTCTTCCTGCTGCTTGGGACGAACTCAGGTCCTCTAGCACCTTAAGCACACGCTCTACATCAATCTACAAAACCAGCCCATTATATATTTCAAAATGGCCACAACTTAGGTTTTAAGTGTTTGCCCACAAATAAGAATGTGAGGAGGTAGATTTTCTAACTTGATTTCCACATTATAATTATACATCAAAACAACTTATGATACTTATAACTATATATATAACTATTTTTCAAGTAAAACACACACATGCATATATATAAATTTCATACAGACACATAACTCTAGTGTGACTGTAGTATATTCGGGTCTTACCATCTGTTGGGAGTGAGCAGGCAGATTCACATGGTGGTGGCAACTAAAATGAAACATTAAAATATTAAAATGAGGTCCTAACCGCATACTGACAAAACTGGAAAATAATGCAATCAAGGGACTGTCCCAATTTTTAGGCTCTAAAAATAACTTACAGAAACAATATAGGGTGTGATCTGCTAAGAGGTCAATATATACAAGTCTCTTTAAAATTTTTTTTAAGTTACTTAGTTTTATGTGCATGATTTTTTTGCCTGCATGTGTATATGCACACATGCCTTCCTGGTGGTTGTGGAAGTTTTTATGAAGAGGGAGTCAGATTCCATGGAACTACTAGAGGTATGGATGGTTGTAAACCACCATAAGGATGCTGGGAATTGAATGCCGGTCCTCTGGAAGACCAAGTAGTGCTCTTAACCAACTAGCCATTTTTCCATTCATGAAAGAATGTTTTTGAAATAAATAAAACCCAGCATACATATACCATAATTCCATTTTCCCTAGTCCCCATTATTTTTTTTGGGGGGGTTGGGGGGAACGGACAGACAGGGTTTTTTATAGAGTTGTCCAGGCTAGTGCAGAACTCTTAGTGAACCGCCTGACTCAGCCTCCTGAGCCACCATACCCAGTTTTGTTTTTCCTGTTCATCTCATTTTGTCAGAATTCATGTGTAAACAAAGATGACTCTAAATGCCCTGGACTCATCAAGCCCTTTTCTGTGCAGTATCCAATCAAAGAGCCATGGAAATTAAGGTCATTTTCTGTTTGCCAGATTTAATGGCACAAATGAAAATATTTTCTTCTTAAAGAAAAAGAAAAAGATCTATTTTTGTTTTACGTCTGTAAATACTTTGCCAGCATGTATACCTGTGCACCATGTGCATGCAAGGATGGACCCAGGCTGGACCCCCTTGGAGCTGGAGTTACAGGTGGTTGTAAGGCACTACTTGGGTGCTAGGAACAGAACCTGGGGCCTATGTAAAAGTAGCAAGTAGACTTAACAACTAAGCCATCTCAGCCAGCCCCATAATTGAAAATAATTTGTAAATGACCTAGTTCAGTCTTTTGCTAAGTCCAAATCAGATTATAAGAACCACATAAGTGCTAAGTGTAATGCCACATGCACACCATTAATCCCAGCACTCAGTAAGCAGAGCTCTATGATTTGAAAGCCAGCTAGAGCTACACAGGGAGACTTTGTCTCAAAAAACAAATAAAAAGTGAAAAAAAAATCCCATTAAAGCAAGGTGCCACTCTAGGTGATGGCGTACTTCTCAAGGGACAGTTCTGTATTGTACATCGTTCCTGCAATGACTCCTCAGGTGTGCCCACTACCTTGGTCTTAGTTCCAAACAAATCAACTAACTTCCTATTTGATCTCTTGTTGAAGATGGTTGGACATGCGATGGGCTTGCAGGCCACTGAGTACATTCTGCAATCACTCTGCTTTCTACAAATTATCTGCTTTGCTGTCTGTCCTTCTTCAGCTTTCCCCTCAAGTGTCTGCTGGCCTGAGTTCACAGTTCTGACCGTAAGATGTCACACGGTAATATGCACATGAAAGACACTCAAATACGTGCTGCAGCAGGTCTTTCTTCCCATGGAGCACCCTATCTTTCAGCCACCCCGTCATTTTCTCTAAGCAAACATTACGTACAGCATCCACAATGGCTTTGGCAGCATCAGGATCGCACTTGAAGGGGCTCTCCGACACTGTGGTGTTCATGCTATTGAATGGAATGAACACAGTCAGAACACAAAACAATAATAAAAATCTTCTCATAAATTTAAAGAACTATGTTGATGATGGTAATAAAGATGGCCTTTATTGAAGGTGCATGTCACCACACCTAGACCAGATAGCATTTAAATGTGCTTTCGCTGAAAGCTTTCTCACCTATCCTGAACATTTGACTTATTTATTTTGGCAAGGTACAGATGTTCTTGTGGTTGATTTATTTCACATCTCTTAATAAGTTCAGACTTAAGGATCTGAGATCAAATCCTGTTTAGTACTCACTAAAATAGCTGAGAAATGCAAATTAAAATCAGAAACATATCTTTCCCAATTCTGAAAAAAAAAAAAAAATGAAGTTAACCAATAAAAAGCCTGCTCCTATCAGTGTTAGTGAAACATGGAAAAGAAATACTTCTGATAGAAGAAAAACTACTTCAGGAGAATATATCTAAAAACTTAAGACCCTACAAAGAGATTCCTCATTAATTTCAGTGAAAGGTTAGAAGCAACCAAAATGATTAACAATGAGAATGAGAAATGGGCTGGGTATGGTAGTGCACACCTTTAGTCCCAGCACTTGGGAGGCAGAGGCAGGAGGATCTCTGTGAGTTCAAGGACAGCCTGGTCTACAAAGTGAATCTAGGACAGCCAGGGATACACAGAGAAACCCTGTTTTGAAAAAGAAAAAAGAAAAAAAAAAAAAAAAGAATGAGAAATGGCTCATCCACAAAATGGATTACTAAAGAGATATAAAATGTTATAAAGAGTAGGCAAATGAGCCGGGCAGTGGTGGCGCACGCCTTTAATCCCAGCACTTGGGAGGCAGAGGCAGGCGGATCTTTGCGAGTTCAAGGCCAGCCTGGTCTACAAATTGAGTCCAGGACAGCCAGGGCTACACAGAGAAACCCTGTCTCGAAAAACAAAAAAAAAAAAAAAAAGAGTAGGCAAATGTTTATCTATCACCTAGAATACAGGAGGCAGAGGCAGGAGGACCCCTGTGAGTTCAAGGTCAGTCTGGTCTACAGAGCTAAAACCAAAAAAGAGAGAAGTTTATAATTTTTTTTTAATTTACTTATTTGTGTGCAGCTGGGATCTTGCATTCCTTAGAAAAATAGTCAGTGCTAACTCACAACCTTCTTAAAATTGTAATTTTTTGAGACAGGGGTCTCTTATAGCCCAAGTTGGCCTCAAATTGGCTATAAAGCTAAGGCCTTGAACTTCAGACATTTGTGACTGCTGGAATTACAGACAGGAGCTAAACATACCTGGCTTGGGCAACACTAGGGGTTGCACAAACCCAGGGCTTTGTGCCTGCCAGGCAAGCACACACCAGCTGAGCTACCTCGCAGCCTCAGAGCAGAATTTCAAATTATGAATAGAATTGTGTGTCTTCTAGCAACTAAACTTCCTCCTAGCTTTTCTACATTGACTATTGAGTTAGTCTATCTCCCCCCTCCCCCTTTTTGGCCCCTATAGGAGCCTATATTTGAATGTTTAATCGGCAGGGAGTGACACTATTTGAGAAGGATTCCGAGGTGTGGTTTCCTGGAGTAGGTGTGGCCTTGCTGGAGGAAGTGTGTCATTCAGGTTAGGATTGAGGCTTCAGAAGCCCATGCTAGCCCAGGTCTCTCTCTTAGACTATGGATCAAGATGTAGAGCTCAGTTACTGTTCTAATGAACGCCAAGTGTGTTGCCATGATGATAATCTCTCAAACTGTAAGTAAGCCCCTATTTAAATACTTCCTTTTATAATTACAAGAGTTGCCTTGGTCACAGGGTCTCTTCAGAATAGAACAGTGACTAAGACAAATAGGGTACTTATAAATCATGATTGATTATGGCCTTTTTAAACCTTTAAAAAAAGATTTATCAAAAAAAAAAAAAGAGAGATTTGCTGGGTATGGTGGCACACACCTTTAATCCCAGCACTTGGAAGGCAGAGGCAGGCAGATCTGTGTGAGTTCAAGGACAGCCTGGCATACAGAGTGAGTCCAGGACAACCAGAGATACACCGAGAAACCCTGTCTTGAAAAGCCAAAAAAAAAAAAAGAAGATTTATTTTCATCATTGATTATGTGTAAGTATGTATGTCCACATGTGGGTATATATGCATGTGAGAGCAGGTGCCTGAGAAGGCCAGGAGTATATGATCCCCTGAAACTGGAGTTAGGCAGTTGTGAGCCACCTGAAGTCCTGGGTCCAAACTTGAAGAGCACCAAGTGCTCTTAACCACTGCTCCCTTTCTCCTCCCTCTAAGAGAGAATCTTATGGGCAGTTTTAACTTGCTGATATAGTAACTTGAGTAGAAATTAGCAAAATCTGTTTGTTTGTTGAGATAGGGCTTCACTATGTAGCCTTGGTTGGCCTGGAATTTGTTAACTACCTCAAACTCACATATGTCTACCTCTGCCTCTTGAGTGTTGGGAAAAAAGGCATGTACTACCACATCTTTAATTTATTATTCTGCATGTGTGTGGTATATGCATATGTGGAAATGCACAAGCTATGCACACATGAATGTCAGAGGAAAACTGTGGAGTTCCCAGGGCTGGAACTCTGGCCTTCAGATTTGTGCAGTAAGCATGTTATCTGACTGAATCATCTAATGGCCCTAATTTTTCCCTAAGTAAATCTAAGTAAGAGTACAGTGTCTGGCTGAGGCAGGCAAGTAAGGGAATAATTTAGTACTCCTGAAAGTCTACTCAGTTTGGGCTACATATCCCCTCCTAGCTACCAATGTATCAACAACTTAGCTACTTTATGTTTGAGCACTGTGTATACAACCTCTCTGAACAAGGCACCTAACTATTGTCTAACTTTCTCTGCCCCTTATAAGGATTAAATAGAGACAGCCTGTATTCAAGTATATTCTCAATGTATTCTATATTAAGAATGGAAAAACAATTTGGCCTGAACTGGTTTTGGATGCATGGGAAGGAAGGCAAAACTCCTTTAGTAACCTTTTAGGGAGACTGCCCTACTTAGTATCTTATCACTATGCATAATTAGGAATGTGATGGGGTGGTGTTAAGCATTCTAAATGTTGATTGGTCCTGTTTGCTGTCTGTTACTTAATTGAGTCTGACTGGTTAAATAAATGCTGAGGCCTGGAGATTGGGCCAAGACAGAGGTAGGCAGGACTAGGAGCTTTTAGAGATACAGAGCATCTTGGGAAGAGGTTGCCGGAGAAGAAGCCAGGAGCAGACAAGGAGGACACGCCATGGGGTAAATTAAAGAAGATCCTTCCTTGTAGCCTGGCACGTCGGCTTAGTGTGGAGAATAACAGTCCAAAGGGACGTATGTATATATGGGGTCATATTTGGGTAATAGAGTTATGAGCTAGCTTAGATGGTCTAGGATTGCACAACCCAGGCCTAGGCTTGTTAAGATCTATGAGGTGTCTGTGTGTATTCATTTATAGTGGTGGGTTAAGGATTAACACCGTCGAACCAAACGAAGATAAATATAAATACTGGATAAACAATTTAATTAGCTTTTTTTTACAGACATGCATATGATTTATGGGAAAGGATGTACCCAACAGGAAAAGAGAATATACAGCTAACTTATCAAGACTGTATCCCTTTCTAATCTGCACCATATCTCCACTTGGAACAGAATTACTTTGCTGTATTTGCACATCTCTGTACATCTTTATTTCATTTAGTTCTCTGAGTAAGAGGCAAAGATTCTGGAAACAACTGTGTTACCCTGACCACTGGTAACATTATAGCCACTAAAATGTTTGGTGTAAGCTGGCCTGCTGTGTGTTAAAAGCACAGAAGAAAAAGTTAACACTTACCAACTGATTCCTTTTCCATCTATTTTCTTAGTCACTAATGCTTTCCAATAATCGTGAGTGTTTTTAATAATGTCAATTGCAAAATCCTGTAATATGAAGATAGGCATTAGGATGGTACAAAAGGAGGACTGTTCTTGTTACTTACATTTCCCCCAAATGTGATACTACCTTTTTTCAGTCAGGAAGTGATCCAAGCAAAGGAAGTTTTATTAAAAAGGGAAAATTTGTTGATTTGATGTAAATAAAAGACCAAGATTATCTTGCATCTTTAGAACTTTCTTTCATGGGTAAGTTTTAGAGTCGTCTTAAGGAATGAGCCAAGGTCTTATGCATCAGGCAAGCAGTCTAGCACAGACGTATATTCCTGGCCCTTCAGATGGGAACAACATAGTTGCATTACCTTGTCTTTAAACTCTGCATTGAATGCAAACGCATTTTCTGGTTTTCCATCAGGAACCTTGTATCTTCTAAACCAGTCAACGGTAGCTTCTAAGTAGCCAGGTTTCAGCCGTTCAACATCAGAAATATCTGAGGAGAGAAAATAAACACTTGCATGATGGAAGCATAAGTAATGATTTAGGCATCAACAAAAATATTAAGTGTTTATATTGGGATATGGGAAAAATTAAAGCCCAAGATAACATTGGAACTGAGAACAGAACACTTAGAAATGAAAACAAAATCACTGGGCATGGTGGTGCACACCTGTAATCTCAGTGCTCCAGAGGCAGGTGGATCTCTGTGAGTTCGAGGCCAGCCTGGTCTACAAACTGAGTTCCAGGACACCCAGGGTGGTTATACAGAGAGAAACCCTGTCTCAAAAAAAAAAAAAAATGAACAAATAAAAATTTTTAAAAAAAGAAAAGAAAATCATCTTTGAATAGTTTTGACATTAAGAACTGAAGGGAGTGGATCAAACATGACTAACTGCTTTAGATCCAGGAAATGGGTGGGGCTTTATAATCAAACAAGTTTGGCAAGTATCATAATTTCCATATGAAGGGTATGAGATACTAAAACAAGGCAAGTTGAGACTGTATGTCAAAGGCTCACACTCCAATTACACACCAAAAAATTTCATAAGTGATATGTACTTATGGATTACTACATTCTAATTAATTACAGCCAGGGCTGCACAGAGAAACCATGCCTCAAAAAACCAAACTGAACAAACAAACAAACAAATAAGCCAGGCAGTGGTGGCACACGTCTTTAATCCCAGCACTTGGGAGGCAGAGACAGAGGCAGGCTGACCTCGGTGAGTTTGAAGCCAACCCGGACTACAGAGCTCCAGGACAGCTAGGGTATACAGAAAAAGCATGCCTCAAAAAAGAAGATAATAACAATAATAATTAATTAATTGACTTATTTTGCAGCACTGGGCCCTTGGATAAGCTGGGCACTCTACCACTGAGCTACTTGTATAACCGATGAGCTACATTTTGAATTCAAATGGACTACTTGATACTATAAGCATTCTAAGTCACGAAATTCCTGTTCCACATAAGCAAGAGTCGTACTAAGAAGTCAAGATGGGCATGGTGGCATGTAGCTGTAATTCCAGCACTCAGAGATGCTGAAGCAATCGGATGTAGAGTTCAAGGCTAGCCCAGGCTACATAGTGAGGCTCTACTCCCCAGCACAAAGAAAGCAAAGCAATACAAAACCTACAAACCTACAGTGAGACCAGGGACTTTGCTCCGCCCTTTGAGACTAGCATAGTCACACACATTACTTAGAAGTTTGCATGACAGATGTCTTTATCTTCCTCGGCTGCTTACTTGTTTGTTCATTTATTTATGTGGTCTCATGAGTGTGCATTTTTCTGGGTTACAATCCAAAATTTCAGTGTCTCTTTGATGGATCCTCATCATCCACTGCCTTTTTCCGTGTTTGTTTTGTTGGTTGGTTTTTTGAGACAGGGTTTCTCTGTGTAGCTCTGGCTGTCCTAGAACTCAGTCTGTAGACCACGCTGGCCTTGAACTCAGAGATCCGCCTGCCTCTGCCTCCGGAGTGCCAGGGTCAAAGGCTTGTGTCACCACTGACTGGCATTCATTGCTTTCTGGAAGCATCATAACCAGTACCACCTTTAGCCAGCAGGTGGGGACAGAGGCCACGGGATCTCTATAAATTCAAGGCCAGCCTGGTCTGCATAAGAAAAGTTCCAGGACATCAAGGGCTACAGAGAAAGATCCTGTCTCAAAGGCAACAACAACAATAATAATAGCAGTAAGATTAGAAGACTTTACATTTGTACTTTCCTTACCGTTGTAATTGGCTGCATCTGGATCGTCCACATTAATGGCGATGACTTTCCAGTCAGTTTCACCTTCGTCAATCATGGCCAGGACGCCCAGAACTTTCACTCTGATTATTTCACCTCTTGCACACACCTGAGCAACAAACAGTCACAACAGAATGCAATCTGGAGGTTTTATTTTGGAGGGAGGGAGGGAGGGAGGGAGGAAGGAAGGAGGGCTGGAGAGATGGCTCAGTGGTTAAGAGCACTGGCTGCTCTCCAGAGGGCCCAGGGTTCAATTCCCAGCACCCACATGGCAGCTCACAACTGTCTGTGACTCAAGGTCCAGGGGATCCTGCTCCCTCACACACACATACATATATGACAAACACCAAATGTACATAAGAATAAATTAATTAAAAACAAATAGAGGCCGGAGAGAAAGTATTTTTTAAAAGATGTCTTTTTTTTTTTTTATTTATTTGAGTCAAGCTTTTTTTAGTGGTTTTTTTTTTTTTTAATACTTTATACTGCCAAGCATGTTGGCACACACTTTTAATCCTAGCACTCAGGAAGCAGAGGTACATGGATTTCTGTGGGTTCAAGGCCAGACAGCCCAGACTACAATAGTGAGGACCCTTTCTAAAATATACACACATACACACGCACTGCTTGTGATGAGGATAAAGGTTGTACACATGCTATCACATTGCATGTATGTTATGGAGGTCAATGGACAACTCTGTAGAGTCAGTTCATTCATTTATTGACTGAATGTTTTTTTTTTCCAAGACAGGGTTTCTCTGTGTATCCCCGGCTGTCCTTGAACTCAGAGATCCACCTGCCTCTGCCTCCTGAGTGCTGGGATTAAAGGTGTGCGCCACACCCAACTCTTTTCTTCCAGACACAGCTCCTCGGGCTTGCCTAGCAAGCACCTTTACCAATGCACTGAGCACCTCACTAACACTGTGCTTTCTGAGACACAGCTTCCCTGTGTTGTTCCGGATGGCTGAGCACTTGCTATTCTAGGCTGGCTTCAAACTTGCTTCAACCTTCCAGGTGCTAGGATCAGAGATGTGTCATCATACTCAGCTCTTAAAGCAATTTTTAAGAGTCAGATAAATAAATACTTCAATAGTCCTATTTAGGAAAACAGAATATACAGGACCTGTATTATTTTTTGTTTGTTTGAGACAATGTCTCTCTATATATCCCTGGCTGTCCAGGAACTCACTATGTAGACTAGGCTAGCTTCAGACTCAGAGTTCTGTTGCTTCTCTCTCTCAAGTGCTGAGATTAAAGGTTTGTGCCATTATACTCTGCTCTGTATTCTTTTAAAAAATAAAAATAAGCTGGGCATAGTGGCACACGCCTTTAATCCCAGCACTTGGGAGGTAGAGGCAGGCGGATCTCTGAGAGTTCAAGGCCAGTCTGGTCTACAAAGTGAGTCCAGGATAGCAAGAGCTACAAAGAGAAACCCTGTCTCGAAAAACCAAAAATAAACAAACAAATAAAAATTTGAAAATTAAAGATTTATTTTTGTGTGTGTTTTGCCTACATGCATATATATGTACTACATGTGTGCCTTGTGCCTGCAGAGGCCAGAAGAGGAAGTCAGATCCACCAGAACTGAAGTTACAGAGAGTTGTGAAGTGCCATATGGGATACAGGAACTGAATTCAGGTCCCGTGCAAGAGCAGCTAGTGCTCTTAACTGCCAAGCCATTCCTTTAGCTCCAGACCTTTGTCCCTTATGAGCTATAAGAAAACAGCAGCATAGTTCAGGATACTTAACCATTTTTACACCATCTTTGATTGTGCTAAATAAGGCCTTTATAACTTGTTTTAGATACAACCTTTAATATACTTTATCTTTTATAGAAGCCACTGAATTAAGCTAGTTACGCGTCTTTAAAATTTTCACTTGCCTAGCATGCAGAGGCTCTGAGTTCAATCCCCAGGAGCACAACAAAACAGACAGAAATCTTGACTTAAAAGTGTGACAAAAAAAAAAAAAAAAAGTGTGACAACATTGATTTGGGTTGTTTACTACTTTGCTGAGCTTGAGATCCTGAGTTTTAGAATAGTGACCCACTAGACAGAGAATCCCTACCAGCATCTCTAGCATCAGGGGTTACTTGGCTAGAGTCATCCACTGATCATCCCAAGTCGTTCAGCAAGGCCTGACTATTTCACTAATGCTCATATTTTATTCACAATGAATGTCAAAATACACACGTTGATAAGATTCATTAATCCCATTTTAATATCACAGACAAGTTGACCTCGTTACCTTGCTTCCAATTTCACAAACATCAATGGGGTCATTGTCACCACAACAGCCAGTGTGCTTGTCACTGTGTCCTGGGTCTTCCCATGTCTAAAACAAAGTGAGGGTTAGAGCACAGCATTCTGACACATGCTGCTGACCAAGCAGAACTGATTGACACTGACCAGCATCATTCCATGAGTCATAAACCAGCTATTCTTAAAACTTTTACAAACTGTGTATGGAGCCATATGCCTTTAATCCCAGCACAGGTGGGGGGTGGGAGAGGCAGAGGCACTCAGATCTCTGAGTTCAAGGCCAGCTTGGTCTACAGAATGAGTTCCAGGACAGCCAGAGCTACACAGAGACCTTATCTCAAGGAAAGAAAGAGAGAGTTAGAACTAGCAATGCAAGGCATGATGGTGCATGACTGTAATCCTAGCACTTGGAAACTGAGGCGGGATCTCAAGTTCTAGGGCACGGAGGTCTTAATGAGTGAGCTACATAGAAAGACCTTGTGTCAAAAACACCAAGGGCTTGGGCATGTCGTAGGAAAGTACCATCCTACATCCACAAGCACTGGATTTGAGCCCCACACTGAAAAGGGACAACATGCTGATTAATTGTTCTGGGTACTTAACTATATCTATCGATATATCTCCTACCGACCAGCTGGAGTCTCTTCATAACATATTTCAATGACACTGTTGGGGAGGCAGCAAGCCTCGAATGGAAATGACAGCATGTTGTTCATGTTGAAAGCATCATTGCTGGCTGGGAACCAAGGCTGAAAAGCTTAAATTACTAACTTTCTCTCTTTGCTGAACTGCAGGCCAGAGGTACGACAGAGCATTT
The DNA here is from genome assembly GCA_907164525.1 of Lophiomys imhausi. Lineage (NCBI taxonomy): Eukaryota > Metazoa > Chordata > Mammalia > Rodentia > Muridae > Lophiomys > Lophiomys imhausi. The sequence goes on from CAJQZJ010031182.1 coordinate 19,995, forward strand.
CACAAAGAACTGGCCGTGTGCTGCCGGGTGTTGGCGATAAATTGCGGCTGTTCTAGGGTCTTTTATTCCTAATCAGAATACATTCTTGACTTGGATTTGCTTCTCTATGCAGCTGGAGGAAAAAGATCAAAGCCAAAGGGGATAAAGCAAGAATGCTTCCAACACCAGGAAGGCAAAAGTCAGTCCTAGAAGAGGCTCCTCAGCACAGGGCTGAGCTGTTACACAGAAGGACCACAGGGACCACACTTCAAAGAGAAATATCAAACCGACTGGAGTGCCAAATAAAGTGCTGTAATTGGGGCAGACAATTGACTGTGTGATTGATTACCCAACAGACTAGATGAGCTTGACCTATATGTTAATAACTTGTAGAATTTAATAATGACTCCACTTAATAATTTCACCTAATGATGAATAAGGAACAAACAGTTACCCACAGGAAAGACTAAGTTGGACATGTATTAAATGTCACAGGATCAAACAGGGTTTCTCTGTGTAGCCCTAGGCTGTCCTCAAACTCAGAGATCACCTGCCTCTGTCTCTGAGTGCTGGGATTAGCCGCCTGCACCACCACTGCCTGAAGTCTAATGACTCTTCATCCAAACATTAAATAAGATTTTCCTACTTGCTAGACATAGAAAAACAAAGTTGGCTGTTTAAGGAAAAAGGAGCTCATGGTCATTATCTTGCCACGAAGAATCTGACCTCAAGAAGAACCAAGACCTTACTTGTAAATGGCAGTTAAGAATGAACAACGGCCGGGCGGTGGTGGCGCACACCTTTAATCCCAGCACTTGGGAGGCAGAGGCAGGCGGATCTTTGTGAGTTCGAGGCCAGCCTGGTCTACAAAGCGAGTCCAGGACAGCCAGAGATATTCAGAGAAACCCTGTCTCGAAAAAACAAAACAAAAAAAAAGAATGAACAACGGCAGATATTAGGGCTGTTTTTCAAAATAACTGTCCAGGTTGAGTCTGATTTATGTCTCAAAACAAAGGGAGACTAGTGTGCTTGGTTTCAAAATTTGGTGTGGGTTTTTGGTGACAAGAATCTCGCTAAAGCTTAGGCTGGGCTTCAGCCTCTGGAATGCTGAGATTGCAAGTGGATGTGATACCTGGCTAGAATTCAAGGCTTTTGTTGTTTAATTCCATTTTAAAATTGTATTGTGTGTGAGCGCGTGTGTGTGAGCATGTGTGAGCATATGTCCCACAGCACATTTGTGAAGGTCAGAGGACAACCTGTAGGAATGAGCGCTTTCTTTCTAACATGGGACCTGAGGACCAGACTCAGGTTGCCAAGCTTCTGGTAAGTGCCTCAACTGTGAGTCATCTCTCGGGCTGTAGTTGTGTTTTTCAGAGAAAAGCTCTCACTATGCAGCATTGGCTTCCTAGAAATAGCTACGTAGACCAGGGTTTCCTTAAATTTACAGTACTCCTCCTGCAGGTTAGGATTATAGGAGCGTACTACCAAGTCTGGCTAGAAATCAAGGCTTTACAATAATGCACCCTCTCTCACTACTAGACTTGCTACTAAATCCATGAAGAATGTACAATCAGTCCTTAGAAAAAGAAACATTTCAGAAAACTCTGAGTTTAAACATAAACATATTCCTTTTAGTTAACCTTAGAAATAAGTTATTTAATGAGGCACTAAAACATTTACTATAAAATTATCCTGCCCAATGCTTTCCATTTTCCACATTTAAACTTTTTTTGAGCCAAAGTTTTTACCTATTTGTTTCTTGCATCTGAAGTGTTCCTCGATGACACCCTTGGCCTGAGATTCTTTGCCATAGTCTGTAAGCCCTACACAGCTGCAACCAACCACTCTAGGTGGCTTCCCCTCTTGATCAATTTTACAGAGCCCTACCCATCCCCTAGCTTCTTCTCGTCATCAACCTTAGTTAGGTTGATTTGGTGCTCAGCACAAAGTGCCTCCACCAGCTTGACATATGAAAGCTCATCATAGTTGGATGCAAGCCCACAAAGATAGACCTGGCGCTTGTCTGAGGCTCTGGCAGCTTCATGCATATCACATGCAAGGCCACCCAGCAGCAAAGCCTTCCTTGGCCACGGCAGTGGATTATGGGTGAGACCAACCCTGAACACACCTGAGCCTCTGCCTCCGCACAACTTGGAGGTGGCAGAGGAAAAGCCTGCATTTAAACTTCTGATCAAAGGATGATTTTTATTAAACTAAAAAAGTACATTTGCAGCAAACTCTTGGAAACATACCTGAGGAATGGCGCCGTAGTTCCAGATATATCCCTTATAAGGGAACAAATTCGCAACGTAACGGAGTTTTCCTTTTTTCACATCTTGCTTAATTGGATTTAAAGGGTCCTTTGTAGCAATCTGAAACAAATGTTAAATGGCTGTGCAATACTACTGGAATAAGGATTTGAGGAAACAAATTATGTATTGTGGGGAATTTCTGCTGGTAAGGTTGAAATCTAGCATGTCCGGAAAGAACTGAGCTTGGTACCAAATGACAGACTCCCTTTTTTCAACAGAATCCCTTCCTCTGCCTGATTTGGGGATCCTCTAAGGACTGTCACAGAGCCCAACCTGCCCAGTGAACCTGGAGTTCTTTCCCCACCCCCACTGCCCATGAGATAATTAAGTACATTTCCTTTCTTCTGACAGGACCATACCCAGAAAAATCAAACACATTCCCCTCCAAAACCCCTCCCTCTGCCCAAAGTTTTATAATGCCCCGACTCATGAAATAAACTCTCTTTCCCATGCCTCCACCATAACTGCCTGAGACTCGGCTGTTTATCTTGGGCTTGGAAAGGAAGTGTTCTTCCTTCCATAAAGAATTGCTGCCATGGCCACCATCGACCTAGCTAGGCCTGCTTGGAGTGTATGCTCCCACCTTGCTGCCTATGGTTGCCCAGCCAGGCTCATGGCTTGATTATGGTGGCCACCTCCAAAACCCACCACCTCCAGGCTCCTTGAAGCTACCCAGCCTGGCACCAGAAATTTAGCTAAAAACATCTGGGTAACCTTTCACTGCATGCATGAGAGAATGAGGACTACTCTAACTCTCCTGCCTCCTTATTAAAAGGGTTGTAACACTTGGGTACTGGAGAAAATCTTTCCTCCTGCCTCTCCGTGATATCCTGTGGCAAGGATCCTGACCTCTGTTTCACTTTTCTGCCCAGAAACCAAC